>PVKU01008451.1:0-73636 GCA_004027475.1 Anoura caudifer
AAGGGGACAGTCACCTACAAAGGAGTTCCCATCAGACTGTCAGCTGATTTGTCAAAAGAAACCTTACAGGCAAGAAGGGGCTGGAAAGAGGTATTCCAAGTCATGAAAATCAAAGGCCTACATCCAAGATTGCTCTATCCAGCAAAGCTGTCATTAGAATGGAAGGGAAGATAAAGTGCTTCTCAGATAAGGTCAAGTTAAAGGAGTTCATCATCACCAAGCCCTTATTATATGAAATGTTAAAGGGACTTATCTAAGAAAAAGAAGATAAAAAATATGAACAGTTAAAAGACAGCAAACTCACAGATATTAACAACCACACCTAAAACAAAAGTAAACTAAGAAAACAATAGAACAGGAGCAGAAACACAGAAATGGAGATCACATGGAGGGTTAGCAATAGGGGAGTGGGAGGAGGAGAGAGGGGAAAAGGTACATAGAACAAGTAGCACAGATGGTGGGTAGAAAATAGACAGGGGTAGGGCAAGAATAGTGTGGGAAATGTAGAAGCTAAAGAACTTATCACCCATGGACATGAACTAAAGGGGAGAATGTGGGTGGGAGGGGGTGTGCAGGGTGGAGGGGAATGAAGGGGGAAAATGGGACAACTGTAATAGCATAATCAATAAAATATAATTAAAAATTTAAAAAAAATGAAACATATTGGTGAGGTTTGCTGGGAGAAGAAGTTCAATATTAAGACTAGTCCCTACATTTGTCAGGGATTTACAGGAAGTCTATTTCATGTGACTGATGTTTGCCCCAATGTTTCTTACTTTTTTCCTACTTTTTTAAAGGGCTTGCTATTTCAAGGCAATATCACACCCAATTCTCCACTATATTTTTTGATTCAGTAATTCAATTCCTTATGGAGGTGAAATCAGCATCCCAAGCAGGTTTTTGAAGCTCAGAAGATGACTAGTTACCATGTATACACACTGACTTTAAAACAAAAAATCACTGTCTAATAAAACAGAAAAATCTCAACAATGTGGATGAAGCAAAGTAGGTTTTTGTGCAAGTCTAACTGATTCATGTTCTCTTTGATATGGTTTTCTACATCAAAATAGGGTTAGTTGAGTCAGGCAGTTATATTTTGATTGTTTTATTTATTCTTTCTTGGTCCTAAGCTCCTTTTAAGGATGTTCATAGTAAAAATTGCTTTTGAGCCATTTCCAACAAGTTGTCAATATCAACATATTCTTTTAACTTGATAAAACTAGTGAGAGTTAGACCACCTTTCACTTTAGCCTTTACTTACTAAAACTTTTTATTTCTTGAATAAGTTGTGTTTTTTCACTACAGATGAGACCTGAGATTTATAGGCCTTAGCAATGACATATTTGTGAGTTAAATAGTTTATTCTTACAGAACATCTAGAAATTTCTGGAAAGACAAAACATGACTCATAAAACATGTTAATAAGATGAAATGAATGGAAAGGATCCCAAAGGTGGATTCCCAATCCCACCTCTGAACTACAAGACATTACGAAAGTTATCTGTGAGCCATGTTTACCCAGCAATTTCATTTCTCTGACGGATCTAAGAAGAGTTGTTGATTTTTCAGTTCATTTAGCATTTTACTCTTTAGGACAAGAGTGTGACTTCTAAGCTCCTTATATGTCTCACTGCAGTCCTGTTTCGAAGACACTCTATACCTAAAATGGATTAGCCTCTTATCTACAGACAAGTTGCCCTTGCTATGGCATCTGCCCCTTTTGCCATCCTCTGGCAAACCTGCTCATTATCGACCTGTGCTTGACTAATGATACTGTATTAGTTAACTATGTCTTGGGTACCACTGCATTACAATAACCGAAACATACAATAACAAGCATTTATTTAGAACATACATTTAAGGATTTTCAGTGTGTGGGGGGTGGAGGGCAGTGTCAATTGACTTAGATGGAGTTTGGATTAGCCTGTTTGATGTTGGCTTATTTATACAGCTGGAGGTCAACTAGGTTAGGCTCAGCTGGGGCAGCTAGGCTCTGCTCCACTCAGCATTCTATGGGAACTGGCCTTCTAGCTAGGGTATCTCATGGTTATAGGAGACACTGAAAAGGGAAATTTTAATAGTATAGGTGCTTTTCAAGATTTGGTCACTCATCCCCCATAACGTCCCATTTTTCAAAGAAAGTCACATAACTGAATTTAAATCAAAGAGTGGAGAAGTATACTCCATCACTTTATTGGAAGAAACTGCCAAGCAACTTGTCAAAGGGTGGTGATACTGAAGAAGGGGTAAAGATTTAAAGTCATTAGTAGAATCTACTCTAAGTATCTTCATCCAAATCCAGTCTATGTCCTAGACCTTGGAACATTGCAATGACTCAACCCTTGTCAGAATATCTGTGGTTGTTGAGAAAGAACATATTAAATGTTGATTTGAATTTCTCTCAATTTTCACTGTATTCACTGTAAAGTACCTACTCTTTAGATGAAAGACTTAGGGGCATTATTATTTATCAACATGGTTTAATTCATTAGATGTATTTGGTAAAAAGAAATGAATTTAAAAAGTTCATCTAAAAAGCAATTGATCCTCAGATCTGATTCTGAGCATACTATGCAAGAAAGAGAGCAAATCTTCTTCCAAATATAAAATCTAAGCTATTTTGCATACTGACAAAGATAATTTTTTCTACTTAAGTAATGGAAAAAAACATGTTTTGGGGGTGGTTAAAGTAAAAATATGAGTGTTACTCCAATAAAATAAAAACTCGAGACTGTTCTTGGTAAAACTCATAAACAAATGAAATAATCATTCAACCCAGCTTTAAAGAATAAAAAAAAGAATATATACATTTATGAATCTCAAGAATATTTTCTTAATCTTACAGCACTTAATTTGATATGTTTAGGGTTTATGTCTTCGATTGTATAAAGAGAATTTGGGAAAGTTGAGACTAAAATGCCTTCCTATGCTAACATATGCATAGTCTGTTATGTTGTCAAATTGATACTGTTTGTTCTATTGGATTAGCTCTTAGTGCATTCAATGAAGAGGTCATTTTTTTTTTTTCAGCTACTGATTATTTAGGAATGGCTTCTGACAAAACTATTAAGGAGCTAGTAATTGTTTTGGCTTCTTACAAACTTGAAAAAAATCAATGAAATTTAATACTCATTTAGATACTTTTAATATATATCATTTGAATTTATTCAGCCAAGACTTCTTTAGTGCCTACTAAGTGTAAAGCACTATGACATGTGTAGGAGACACAATGGTGAACAAACCAGATACAATTGCTTACTCACACACTGATGGTAAAAGTGGGAACTGGAAATCTTTCTGGCATAGCTATCAAAACCGAACAGATGGCCCTGGCTGGTGTTGCTCAGTGGATTGAGCTTGGGCCTGTGAACCAAAGGATCATGGTTCGATTCCCAGTCAGGGCATATGCCTGGGTTGCAGGACAGTTCCCAGCAGGGGATGCATGAGAGGCAACCATACATTGATATTTCTCTCCCTCTCTCCTTCCCTTCTCCTCTAAAGATAAATAAATAAAATCTTAAAAAAATAATTAAAAAAAACAAAACAAAAAAAAAACCAAAACCCGAACAGATGCATACCTTATGACTCAACAATTACACTATTAGGTATATACATCACAGAGGTATGTGTATATGTGCAGCAAAACGTATAGACCTTTTGTGAATGTGTATTTATAGCAGCATTATTTATAGCAGTTTCAACTAGAAACTACCTAAATGGAAATTGGCAACAGAATGGATAAACTATGGCATCTTCACACAAGTAATTTTGTAGAGAAATAGAATGATTTATAACTATACACAATAAATGAATTTCATAAACAATATTTTGAACAAAAGAAGCCATAGTGTATAATCTTATTTAAATTAAGTCCAACAGCAGGCAAAGGAAATCCTAGCTTTTCAAAGTCAGGAAATGTTTACCACTGGAGTATAACAACTTAGAACACAGGAGTATTCTGGGGTGCTGCCAGCCTTCCGCTTTTTAATTTGGATACTTATTATTCAGTTGAATTTGATTTGTGAAAGTTTGTTGAGCTATACATGAGGATATGTGTACTTTCCTGCATGAGTTATAATTTGATTAAAAAATTACCTCCCTTACTAAGAAAAATGACCATGGGTAGTTCACACTTTAGAAGGGGAGACAAATAAGCAAATAAGAAAATAGATGAATGGCAGTAAGTGCAATGATGGAAGTGAAGAGACTGCAACAAATATTAATCAAGTATCTACAATGGAGAAGGCACACTGAAAAAAACCCTTTGTTTGACAATCACAGTCAACATATGCAGAACATTTGGCAATTCACACTGCCATTTGTCTTCCAGTACCATGGATACTTGTTGAAAGGGAATGCTCCGTCTGTAGTGGAAGATCTTATAGACTGGTCAGTCGATTATTTGGTTTTTCAGCAATGCACGATTATGCAATGTTCCTTGAGTATTGTTGCTTTAAGAACTATAAGTATTCTGCCTGACATACTTACAATTGCACTCCCTCATTCTGCTAGCATATGTTCTCTTTTGGGTCTCCCTTGCCCCAAAGGAGGTGTTGTCAGCCTTTGAGACTTTTGATAGGATGGGTGACGTTAAGCGCATCAGGGAAGCTAGTACATTATGGACAGACATAATTTAGATCTATTAATTAATTAATTTTTGCTAACTGAGATCCAGATAGTACATAAATCTTCTTTCAATCTTCAAAAGCACTTTTTCCTTGGCTATATTCTTAGGCATCTGGGAAATTTGTTGTATGTATTTAATAATGAAAGTAGAATCTGTCACTTATAAAAAGAACCTCATCGTATTGTAGTAAATGAATATTTATAGATTGAACTCTAAATTAAGTTCTAGTTGAGCCCAATTTAGTCGTCCATCCAAAGGAAGTGGAATTATGCCAATCTGCCTGTGAACTGTCCCTGACATTCTAGCGTATGAACAGGAGTCAATAACTAAATCTCCATCATCATTTTTTCCTGTAGTTGTGAGCAGAGAAATTCATTTTCTATTTTATATAATTTTTTTAAAAAGCACAAAATGTATTTAAAACATGCTATTAATGCGTAGCAGGATAAATAACCTCTAAGCAATGTAACCCTAGATTGATTAGAAAAAGATTCATCTCCACTTACTCTGTGCTACCAAATTTCTTACCTTAGTCACCAGATCCTGACATGTTGCTCTCTGTTACGTTATATCATCTGCACGAGAATCAAGTGATTTTGTTAAATTGAGTTCTACAGCCTGGTAAGGAGACAGCAATTTGAAGTCTCCTTCAAAAACAGCAATTTTAAGTTAACTCTTGACTAGCCAGGATTTAATTACCTGGTTCATTTTATCCAGGACTTTACTTCTCCTTATACCTTATTCCCTTGCCTTTTGGCCAATGCAGGCCTCATTATTTGACTCACCAAGTGGGCAGGGTGAGAAAAGAGAAAGGAACTTAATTGGTCAATTGAGCAACTGGATACAACTCTGGACCTCTCTGTACTGTTACTCTATAAGCCTTGTAGAGATAATATTCAACTGCTTTAGAAAGTGCTATTTGAAAGAGTGAGAAAAACTGCATGTAAATTTTGAGTCTTGGAGAAAGTACATTTAAATAATATGAAAGAATGTGATTATTTTCTAATTTTTAGATTCATGATTCAACTTCTGAAAGTAAATATAATAATATTTTGAATGGTTAAACCCTTAAATTCATTCTACAGCCCCTCTGGATTTGTGTGCAAAATAATTTAGTGAGCTATAAATTTAGGAAAAAAGTATAGTCAGTCCAAAGAAAGGCACATCCTTGAGAACTGATGTATTTATGTTCAAGCACAGTGATTGTTTTTTTCTTTTTCTCAAACATGAAATTATGGTCCTCAGAAAAATAGGAGGTTAGATAAGACTGGGTTCTAATTGAAAGGATGCCAATTATTTATGTACCTTTAAAACAAATATGCATACACAGAAATTGCAATGTAATAAGAATATATGGGGAAGTTAAAAATACTGGAAAAGAATTGAACAACAAACTAGTTTTTTTTTTTCAGTCTTTTCTATAGACACAAAAATTGGGGGAAATTTTTGCTGAATTAAGTCAAATCAATAGTTGTGTAAATAATTCAAAATTTTAGTTGAGTACACATATTCTTCATGTCCATGAGTTGTTTAATTCATTAATCCAACAAAGTATTAATTGAACATTCAGGATAAACCAGGCACTGTTCCAGCGCTGGAGATGCTCTGGAGTCCCTATCCACAGAGTTTTCATTATGGGACAAATGACTAAGGAACACCATTATGGAACAAACTCAAAGGATCACCAATAGAGAATAGAGCTCAAAAACTGCCTTCCTGATTAACTGCCAAACTTCCAACACTTCTGTGGGTGGCAGGTTGATTGCCTAGACAGGTATAAATCAAGCATTCTCTCCAGTACATGTTTTGCCTTTTTACTGATAAAAAGTGCTTCGGGGGACGCAAGTTGGTACCCGTAGGAACCCCTCAAATACCACCACCTTTTTGCTCAAAAGCACAAGCAGTTTTGAAAACAGAAGGCCACCATTCCTTAAAAAGCTTTTCTTTCTTTTTTTAAGAATTTGTTATGGGTAAAGCATTTTATTTGCCCACAAAATAGAAGAAAATGTAACTAAAGCAAAAAACAGGGAGAAACCTTTCCTTCCAGTCAAGTACAATTTACCAGGAGAAGACGACAGATCCAAGGTTAGTGTAGAGTTTTCTTTAGAGTTCATGACAAACTTTTATGTGTATAATTCACATAAATTTTATTCTGAAAACACCCTGTGAGGTAGGGCAGAAAAATGTTATCATTATGTTTAATTTATAGATGAAGAAACCATGCTCAGCAAAAATGAACGACTTCTTCAAAAACCACAGAGATAGGGATGCAGCAAGACTTAACTTGGTTCTCATTTATGATTATTTATATATTCCATCAGAGCTTGCTCTTTCCCACAAGAATGTTAATGATATATAGACATTCATTCATTCATTCATTCATTCATTCATTCATTCATTCATTCATTCATTCTATTGAACCTATTCTATTTGCCCACTGCTGTGAAAAGTCCCAGGGATACAAAAATCAACTCCTGTCTTCTCTTCAGGTGTTCATAGACATTTGAATAGCAACTTTACTTCTTACAAAATTCTTCTCACGAAAATGATACAAGCGTCACTGCATCCTCTGCAGTGTATCATAATTAGTTTTATTTTGCACATAGAGGAATTTAATAACTCACCTAAGAGCATAAAGATAGTAGGGACCCAGGATGATTCAGTCACTACTTAAGTGTTGAAATGTGTACAAAAATATAGAACATTGGTTCTAAACTTTTTTAGACATGGATCTTTACCACTAAAAAATTTTTGAGCATGCAGTAGCAATATACATTTGTAAATTTTTATTTTTATTTCAATTTCCTTTTTAAGTATATTTTATTGATTATGCCCATTTTTTTCTCCCTTTTGTCCCCCTCTGTCCTGCACTCCCTCTCCCAACAGCATTCCTCTCTGCTTAGTTCACGTCCATGGGTCATACATATAAATTCTTCGGCTTCTACATTTCCCATACTATTCTTAACCTCCCCCTGTCTATTTTGTACCTACTATTTATGCTTCTTATTCACTGTACCTTTTCCCCTATTCTCCCTGCTTGATTTCCCTGCTAATAACCTTCCATGTGATCTCCATTTCTCTGATTCTGTTCCTGTTCTAGTGGTTTGCTTAGTTTGTTTTTGTTTTTTAGGTTCATCTGTTGATACTTGTGAGTTTATTGTCATTTTACTGTTCACAGTTTTGATTTTCTTTTTCTTAGATATGTCCCTTTAATATTTCATATAATAAGGTGATGATGAACTCCTTTAACTTTACCTTATCTGAGAAGCACTTTATCTGCCCTTCCATTCTAAATGACAGCTTTGCTGGATAGAGTAATCTTGGATGTAGGTCCTTGCCTTTCATGACTTGGAATACTTCTTTCCAGCCCTTCTTGCCTGCAAGGTTTCTTTTGAGAATTTAGCTGATAGTCTTATGGGCACTCCTTTATAGGTAATGCCTCCTTTTCTCTTGCTGCTTTTAAGATTCTCTCTTTATCTTTAATTTTGAGTAATTCAATTATGATTTGTCTTGGTGTGTTCCTCCTTGAGTCTAATTTCTTTGGAACTCTCTGAGCTTCCTGGACTTTCAGGAAGTCTATTTCCTTCACCAAATTGGGGAAATTTTCCTTCAGTATTTTTTCAGATAAGTTTTCAATTTCTTGCTCTTCCTCTTCTCCTTCTGGCAGTCCTATAATTGGGATGTTGGAGAATTTAAAGTTGTCCCAGAGTTTCCTAAGCCTCTCCTCACTTTCTGAATTCCTCTTTCTTCATTCTGTTCTGGTTGAATGTTTGTTTCTTCCTTCTGTTCCAAATTGTTGATTTGAGTCCCAGTTTCCTTCCCTTCACTGTTGATTCCCTGTATATTTTTCTTTGTTTCACTTTGCATAGCTTTCATTTCTTCCTGTATTTTGCATCTGTACTCAATCATTTGTGTGAGCAACCTGATTACCACAGTTTTTTGAATTCTGCATGTGGTAGGTTGGTAGGTTGGCTATCTCCTCATGGCTTAGTTCTTTTTCTGCAGTTTTGATGTGTTCTTTCATTTGGGCCATATTTCTTTGTCTCAGCCTGCCTGTTATGTAGTAAGGGGTGGAGCCTTAGGTATTAAGGGCAGGGCAACTCACGTCACTGAGTTGTGGTGCTATACGTGGGGAAGGAGTCAGAGAAAGAACAATACCACTTGTTTGGCTCTCACCCTGCTTTCAGTCATTTCCCCTGCTACCCACAAGCAAATTGGGGCCTTCTGGTGCTGATTCCTGGTGAGTGGGCTGGTGTACATTCTAGGATCTTGTGGGTTTGTCCAGCAAAATCCCTTGTGAGGCTGGGAGTTTCTCCTGCTGCCACAACCTCCACAGGTTTTTATAGCCAGAGGTTTTGAGGCTTTAGTTTCCTGCACTGGAAGCCTGGATTGCACAGTCTGTCTTACTCCCTAGTTGTTCCTCCTGGTTTTTCTGCATGCAAATGTGGGGCTGCCCAGTCTGCCAGCTTTACCCTTGCCCACCCAGTCTGCCAGCTACCGCCTTGCTATGAGTCCTCTCTTCCCTGGCTGCCAGTCTCCATCCCTCCTACCAGTCTGGATGTCGGACTTCCATATAGTTCAATTTTCTGGCAGTTCTAGTTTTTTTTTCTTTAACCTGTTGTCCTTCTTTTGGTTGTGTGAGGAAACAAAGCATATCTACCTACACATCCATCTTCCATTTATAAATTTTTAAAACAGTACACATATGCTACTATACTAATGTTAATATATTAAAAAACTCACAAAAATTAAATTTTAAAATAGGTGGAAAAGAAAAGCAAATACAAATAGAGGCTTTAACATTTGGTTTCTGTAACCACATAATTATCATTCATGCTCTTGAGGGTATATACACCTTTTTTTGGTGATCATTGTAATAATAGACAATGAATTTAAATGAGTATTAAAAGGGAGGACAGTCAGTGTGCATGGAGGTACAATGGAGTGGGTATTATCATTATGTTTTGGATATCTGTTAAGTTATAGGGGTGAATAATCGACAATCTAAAAAAATCTGCTCCTGAGATTTCAGTCACAATATCTATCAAACACTGGAGAGAGGCAAGTCTTTTTTAGTCCCTTCTACCAGTTTGTTCTGGTTGGCACTTTTCAGCTTTTGACAACATGACAATCAAAGAGTATGAATGCTAATGATTACAAACAGGAAAATTTTGAACAAATGAATATCTGTCCCCCAAGCACAAAAAGGAGAAATACTTAGCTTTTACTTCATTCAAGTGACAATCACACAAAAATCAATTAAAAAGGAAGCCTTTGAAACTTAGTAACACTTTATTCAATTCTCAACTAGTTATTAATATAATTTGGGCTGTTGTAATAACTACACCACTTTTATGAAAACATTTAGTTTCTACTCATGAAGAAGAGATCACGTTCTTTCCCACAATAAACTCTTTATTTGAACACCATTTAAATTACTTTTTAACAATTTTTCACAAATTCTTCCTTCATGGAAAAACATTTTCCACTTAAAATTTGTGGCAATATTGAAATTCAATTTTTTTGTACATGTTAGCTCAAGAATAGTTTTCACTAAAAAAACTTAACAGAATTTAGTTCATCCTTTCAAGACTCTAAAACATGTAATTTAGGCATATGCAATTACCTTTTTTAATGCCAAACCTAACATACACACTGAAATCCCACATTTCCAAAACTAGTGGACAACAAATAGTGGAATAACCAATGAAAGTTTTGTCGGTAGCACTGTGTTACACAGCTCGAGGAGGCAAAGTTTACAGTGTATTTATTGGGCATCATTCTTCGAGAATTTTGCAAGATAGGGGCCTTGGTATCTAAGTGTTAAGCTAGAACAAGTTAATGAGGAAATGAAAATATGATTTTTGTAAGCAGTGTCTGTGTTATACTAGGGATCTTTGAAAAGCCAATTGGACATAGACTTTTCAAAAAGTCTTTTCAAGGTCCTAAAACAAAGGCCATTAAAAATTCAATCACTGTGTAATTTCTGGGAACATTTCATCATGAATAGAGGGCACAGTTTCAATTTACTTATTTATATTATAGTTCTATTCAAGAACAACTGCGGTGGCTAATTTCCCAAAAACATTTTGAAGTACTAAAGATTTTGAAATAAAAATGTTGAATTCAAGTAATAAAATGAAGGAGCAGCAATATTTAGAGAAAAATTTAATTTATACTAATGATTACATAAGAGCCAACATTTAAGAAAAAATAAATCTTAATTTCTAATAACATAATCAATAAAATATAATAAAAAGAACAAAAAATCTTAATTTCTATGGTATATTATCATTTTCAATACTTTCTTCACTTATTTCATCTCATTTTATATGAGAAATTTAGCTGTAGGAGAAATATTGCTCACCATTCACTGAAGAATAGTTTATTGTACCATTTTGTCAAGGTTTACCGATATGAAAGAGCTGAACCTCACTATGAGGAGTCCTGAAAACAAATTGGAAACACGTCACTATAGAGTAGAAGTGAACCTATTCCTCGATTCAGTGCTCGCTCAGCCCATTAAGCAATAAGGCTCTCTGTTCACCCTGATGAATTACAAGTAGTCCCGGTTTTTCACCCTTGCATATAATCTGGTATAGAGATTACCAGTAGAGATGCTCATCAGAATAAAATTTCCAAGCTCTTGCCTCAGATTTTGATTTATCATTTGCACCCATAAAAACCCCACAAATGATTTTGATGTGGAGCCTGACTGGGAACTACAAGGTTATATGCAGAGAAGGACCTGGAACTGTCTGTTCCTGCTCAATTATGCAGCTTTTTCCTTAGCTGCTGTTCTACTTGCAGTAGAATCAGAAGTTGGGATATACAAGGCAACGGCAAAAGTCAAAGTCACCCTCCCTCCTGACTCTATCTGATTTTCCCCATCTGTTGATAGTTTCTTCCACTGTTTTCTGGTCTGACACATTTACTTATGCTGTTCAGAGGATGTGGAACAGGAGAGAAGGCTCCCACAAGATAGGATTCAATCCAGTTCCACTCCTAAGATATGAAAAAGCAATTCATAGTTCAAACGCGACACACAGGATTTCAAAAGAGAGGTCTAATTCGGACAAGTGAGGTTGTTGAAGCAAGGTCACGGGGTCATATAAAAGAGATTAAACAAAAGACATTATTTCTACACCAGTGGTACCACCAGAGGGTTGTTTATCACAAACTAATAATCAGGTAATCACTCATTTGAAAGAAGTTTGTGCATCTCTAGTACATATCAGGCCCTATGGCTCCCTTTTCCAGATAGTGTAGGATTAATGTTAAGAAATTCTTTGTTAGGTGAGTCTGTAACTGTAGGTGGAGAAAAAAGCCCATATCATTTTGAAGATATGACTCTTTTTTAGAATAAATAGCCACAATAAATTGTGATGCCCAGAGCTTACAATGTTCAATTTTGGGGTAATGGAAGCTATTTGCCAAATTGTTCATAGACTTTCAAAGGAATTCTTCTGGTCATCTACTGTTATTGCAAAAATATTTTTAGTTTTATTGAATCTTAAATTAAGATCTTAATTTCATCAAAAACTATTTCATCATGTGAAATAGATTTAATTCTGATTAAAGTTAAATCTAACACTACTGCAACAGAAATGAAAAAAATATGAATAATGACTAACTCTCTCCACCATCATTTTACTCTCTAATAAAGTGCTAGCCCAAATGGTCACTTTGTTAATATTTCAGCCCTAGTTTTGACTTTTATGATGGTAAAAGAAGAGAGTTTGGGACATATATTAATAGTTTATAGTGAAACAAAAGATTCCAAAAAGCAGAGAAGGCCATATAAATTACTCTGCAATTCTTTGACATCTTTCTGTTATGGGAGGAAAGCCAGGAAATAACCAACCCTTTGAATCCTCTACCCTGCTGTGGCCAAAGATCTATAAAGTCTGTATCTTTTGAGTAGATGCTGTGGCCCTGATCTGAAGATACGTGAATCCCCCAAATAGATGATTGGCAGAAGACTGTCTGCAAAAATGGCTATCAACAACTCCTCATTCCCTGTAAGTGCATGCCATTCCTTGCATCAAGGTGTACAGCCATATCCTTTTCTCTTGAATTAGGGATGGCCTTGTGACTTCTTTTGACCAGTATAATGAGACAGAAGTAATGCTGTGTTCTGGGCATAGAATTTATGAAGTCTGGTAGGAAATGCTTTTGCTCTTTTATAACCCATCCACTATATAAAGACCAGGCTATCTTGCTGGAGAAAGACCACATGGAAGAGAACTGAGATACTCCAGCATCAAGGACCCAGACCTATGAAGAATTACATCTTAGATCCTTCTCCAACTCCAGCTGACCCCAGATGAAAGAGAGGTAGAGCTGATTCATTCAGCTTTTCCCATATTTCTGTTCCACAGAATTGTGAGCAATAAAATACTGTTTTTTGAAGATACTAAGTTTTGGAATGGTTTGTTATACAGTAATAGACAACTGAAAAAAGTTGTAAAACAATATAGTCTAGTTCTCCACACCTTAATCTTATTTAGCAATTACACAGCAACTTATCTTTGACTGTCCATTAAAAAATAAACAATAGTGACTGGATTGCTTATAAAGTTAGACTCTCATTGGCCTCATGTGTAAGATATATTTCTTGAGTTATTGCTATTATTTCCAGGCCTTAGGAATTTCCAGGGTTAGAATATTATGCCTTTGGATTATGTTCTGGTATTTACTGAAATGGAATATCTCAAAAAACTGTTATTAGTCATTACTCTCCAGGATAAGTGAGAGGGTTGCATTGTCATCCCTTTGAGAGACAAGGTTAGTAGGAGCAATAGGGCCTCAGTGTCATGACTTGAACAGTCCCAGACCTTAGCACCAGCAGCCGATGAGCAGGGAAGTGAAAGTCAGGCATCGGAACTCATAGGACTGACAAAGCCAGCCAAGTGATGATATTTGTGTTTATGTGATTAATCTCTTCAGAGAAATTATTCAGCCAATTGATAATCAGAGATCAGCCCTCTGGTAACTCAGACTTAGACAGTCAAACAGGGGTTCTGCTCCACCCATCCCAACAGATGTGGAATTCCACCCAAGTAGGAGCCAGTCATAAGATTTGGGTCAATGGGAGTCAAGTTCAGGAAGAAGGGTGCCCGGAGGTGGGTACACCCGTGAAGGGTAAGGCAGTTCTAGGCAATGAGACAAACTCAAGATGCATTCTTCTCACAGAACAGAGGAGCTTGTCCTAGTTATGAGGACTGTTAGAATTAAGACTATAAGTGAAAGCCATAGATGAATTCTTGGAAGCAGAGCTGATACTAAGATACCCAATTCAAGAGACAGTGGGAAGAAAGAAAAAGGGCCAGGAAGGCAAAAGGCTAGGAGGGCTGAAGTAAACATAATGAAATCTAAAAACATTTACCCAGGCTCAGTAGTGGTTAGTTTTGTGCATATTTTTGTTACTGTACTACCTCAGTTAATAATGATAGATTTTTATATAGTTAAAAGAGAATAATTGATAAGAAAAGATCTTATAAAAAGGGAAGTATTTTTTCCTTTTAATTATTTGTCAAGGTTTTGAGTTCTTTCAAGGGCTAAATAATAGGAGAGGTAGAAGAAATATGAAGTTGGGGTGAGGGAGGTCAGTGCAAACTCAATATCAAAACAACTTTTTCCCATCAACAAAATGAAAAAGACAACCCACTGAATGGAAAAACATATTCATCAATGATACATCTGATAATGGTTTTATATCCAAAATGTATAAAAAACTTATACAACTCAATACAAAAAAAAAAAAAAAAAAAAACCAACCCAAACAATCCCATTAAAAATGAGCAAAGGACCTGAACAAACATTTTGTTTTTAATTTTAATTGTTGTTTAAGTACAGTTTTCTGCCTTTTACCCCCATCCCAGCTCACCCCTCAGCCTTCCCCACCTCCGTCCCATTTCCCCCGTCCACCTTGTTATTGTCCACATGTCCTCTATACCTGTTCCTGCAAACCCTTCACCCTTTTCCCCTGAAATTCCCTCCTCTCTCCCCTCTGGTCACTGTCAGCCTGTTCTCAATTTCAGTCTTTGGTTATATTTTGCTTGTTTGTTTTGTTGATTAGTTTCCTGTTAAAGGTTAGATGAGGACATACAGATGGTCGATAAACATGAAATGATGCTCAATGTCACCATCATCAGAGAAATGCAAATTAAAACCACATATCACATCACACCTGTCAGAATGACTGTCATCAATAAATCAAACAAGTGTTGGTGAGGACATGGAGAAAAGGGAATCCTTGCATAGTGTTGATGGGAATACAGCTTTGTGCAGCCACTGTGGAGGTTTTTTTTTGGAGATCCCTCCAAAAATAAAAAATAGAACTACCTTATGACCCAGTGATTCTACTTCTGGGAATATAGCTGAAGAATCCCAAAACACAAATTCAAAAAAATTTATGCACCCCCTATGTTCATCACAGCATTATTAAAAATAGCCAAGATTTGGAAGCAGCACAAGTACCCACCAGTAGATGAGTGGATAAAAAAAGCTGTGGTACATTTATACAATGGAATACTAATAGCCATAAAAAGAAGGAAATCTTACCTTTTGTAAAAGCATAGATGGACCTGGATAGTACTGTGAAATAAGCCAGTCATAGAAAGACAAATACCATATGATCTCACTTATATGTGGAATCTAATGAACAAAATAAACTAATAAAATAGAATCGACATATGGATACAGTAAATAGACTGAAAGCTGTCAGAGGGGAAGGGGTTGGAGGGCTGGGTGAAAAAGGTGAAGGGATTAAACAAAAACAAAATTAAACAAAACAAAACAAACTCAGAGACACAGATGACAGCATAGTGATTATGAGAGGGAAAGTGGGTTGGGGAGGAGAATAGGGTGAAGGGGGATAAATGGTGATGGAAGGAGACTTGACTTTAGGGTGGTGAACATACAATATAATATACAGATGATGTATTATAGAATTGTACACTTGAAACCTATAAAATTGTATTAACCAATGTCACCCCAATAAAGTCAATAAAAATTAAAAAAAAGCAGCTTTGATGGGGGAAATTTTAAGCATTCTAATTTTTCTGAAGATGAAGTATAAATTGGTTTTCATGTATTTAGGTTATACTCATTGGCATGTTTAACATTTATGCATTTATTCCTTCATTCTTTCACTCATACCTTAAGCCAATTACTGGTAGCCATGGTCACAAATGGAAGCACTTGACTCCTATTTAACTGATTTCTGTTCATATATAACATAAACAACACAGTGACCTTCTTTCTCCTTCTTTGCAATCGGCCACAATTTACTTCTACATAAAACATTCTTTCTCACCACTTCTGGTCCAGATCAGTTTAGTTTGTTTTTCTCCTAACTAGATTATGCAGCATCTGCCCAAACTGAGTTTCTTCTCCTTCTCCCCCTCCTCCTGTTCTTCCTTATCCTCCTCCTTCTTTTTAAATTTTGGCTAGCCCAGTAAGCATGATCATGGAGTACTTAAAAAAATTAAAAGCTTGTTTATATCCTCCGATCCTTTTGCCATCACTGCAGAGACCATATCATCAGGGTCTCCATCTTCTCTCTTGCATCATCCATGCTACCTTCATCATCTCTCTGTACCTGTACCCCACAATGGTCGCTTTCGATATGCTTATAATCAAGGCTTGGTACCGTCCTGGGTAAGACATTATAAGGCAATGATGACCCACACTCAGACTCTAGCGAACAGCTTACCTCCTATATTTACTCTATGCTTGGCAGGGTGGTGGTGGTCATAATACCATATTCAAATGTCCACATTCTTCAGAAAACAGGTATGTGTTTGAATTCTCTGAGGACATTTTCTGCTAAAGCATAGTTTTTTTTCTTCTTTAAATCTTGTTTTAGTAATGAGTTGCAGTTCAATGTATAGGCATAGCTGCTACCAATATCTTCCCTCGCAGAAATGGCAAATCTTCCTTCTCTATTTGTTCTTTTTCTTTGATGATTAGTATGTTCTTCCCTTCCACGGATTATGAAAAGTAGCCACCATCATTCTAGACTAGCCATTTGTTTCCTAGACAAATATATCATAGATTCACCTCTCGACATCCCTTATGCATTGGCCCTCTTTTAATTTCTGGAGTTATGTGGCATTCCTCAATGGGATTTCACCCCTTAGCTCCATGCTCAGAGCGGAGTTTGAGGCAACAATTTCAATTCTCTGATTCTGTGGTGGCTCTCAGAGGCGAAGTGTTTTTAAAAGACAGGTCTGCAGAAATACCAGGAGATAACTCAGTACTCCATTTCTCTACCACCTTTTTTTGTTGTTGTTGTTCTGGCACTTAAACATTTTCTCTGTGTTTCTCTCCTTATAAATTAACACAGAAATAGATTTCTTTGAAATTTTAATTAGATTAATGGATTAATTGGTTTTAATGGACTTCTTAGGCAATTTTTTATGGCACATTTAACATATTACATGCATTTTGCTTTAGGTCTTGAAATTAAACGCACTGAATATAAAGATGATTAGGTGGTAATTATTTTTAAATTCTATGCTTACTTAAGTCTGGTCCATACCTATATTAGAGTAACATAAAAAAGCCTATTAAAAATGAAGATTTCTAGGCCTACCTCAGATACACCAAATCAAAATTCCTCTTGGAAGGTGCCAGTAATATGTTTTCTAATATTATTTTATGGTATATAATATGTAATTGTTTATATTATAAAAACATATGAGAAATACTATATAGAAACAATTGTACCCAAGTGGTTCTTACGAAAAGTTAAACTTTTGTAGCATTGATGATGTAACATTTACCAATCACTCCTAAGGCTAAATATTCAATTCACCATTGTTTCCCTTTTTAGCTATACAGGAAAAACAAAGTGGACAGTGGAGATAGCTGACAATTAACTGCAAAATGTATATTGAGAAAATGAAAAATAATAATCTTGTTGTCATGTGCTATTTAGTTTGCATTATCAACAGAAAGACCTCAACTTGGAGTGTCACCTTTCTTATGTATAAAAATGACTTAAAGGTCAGAGGTTAAAAGTCTGTACAATCTACATAAAATACATAATGCAAAGCAGAAATCAGAATTCATAGGCTGGAAGAAATTTTGGGTTGGCCCAGGGTAGAACAATAATCAATTTTATTTGGCTCAAATTTCAAGAGGGTTAAAGGGTAGATCATTAAGCTGTTCATTAACATTTGTGACTACCCCCCTAACTAGAAATGCTATTAAAACAAGTGAGTGTGGTTGGAAAGACAAGAGATGACTGACAGTACTAATTACATCTGAACTAACACTAGAAAAATGAACCCAACTTGATCTAAAATTCTGATAGTAAAAAATTCTTCAAGAGAAATACTGCAAGGTATATTGACTTGTGGAAATGGATAAACAAAAAAAAAAAGTCATTTGAAACCTTTCAGATACAAAGTTGACAGCCCCTTCCATTTAATGGGCACTCCTATGTGCATTAAAATAAAGACATGCCAAAGTGAGGTTATAAAGTTGTGTATACATTTAAGAAAACTATGCTTTAAACACTGCAGTACAAAAGAATACATTATTTTATTCACAAGGTAATCAAAGGGTTTATTTAAAGAATCATAGTGCACTGAAGATCTAGTTATGGACACAAATGAGACTGAATGAACAGTGTTTTCTTTCTTTAATCACATCAGTGTATTTGTAACAACATATAACTTCATTTGGAGATTACATATATATTTACATTTATGGTCTGTTCAGAAGGTATCCAGGCATGTACTATGAAAAATGACATTTATTGAAGAAGATACAAGATACAAGAAATATTGTACATAGGACAATGATGACTCAGTCCCCTTCAAAGTAGGCACCTTGGGACCTTACACAGTTCTCCCAATCACCATCAGCTGCCCTGTTGTATTTTCCTGAATCTCATTGATGGTCTGAAATATCCTCCCTTTCAAAGGTGATTTCAGTTTTGGGAAAAGCCAGAAACTGCAGGGTGCCATATCTGGGCTGTAGTGGAGCTGGGTCACTTGGGTGATTTGATGTTTCACCAAAAACTCTGCGTAAGATGTGATACATGAGCAGGCACATTGTTGTGATGAAGCTGCCAATCACCAGTTGACCATAGGCTGTGGCCTCCTGAATCAATCAAAGTTTCCATGGAGCAATGTTCAAGCTTAATGCAAAATTTGATGCAGATTCATTGCTCTACTTGTTCGGTCATTTTGAATGTGACGGCCACACAGTACACATGCTCACTCATTGGCATCCACCCTCCCCACCGACTAGAATAGTGAAGTTGTCATTGTTCATGCATGCACATTCCAGTCCAATCTTTTTGGCTGGCAGGTCACATCCATGTCATACAAACTGTTCTTGTTATATTAACAATGGCTGGACTTTTTATGGACAGACTTTGTGTGTGCGTGTGTGTGTAATAGTAAATTTGAAGCTCTTGCTGAGCATGAAGCTGTATTAGTTTCCTTTTGTAACAAATTAGTATAAATTTAGTGGCTTAAAAAAGTACAGGTTTATTATCTCAGTGTTATAGATGCCAGAAGTCTGAAATGGGTTAGAAGCGCTATGTTATTCTGGAATCTCAAAGAGAAAAAATATGATTCCTTGCTGTATCCAGCTTCTAGAAGCTTCCTGAATTCCTTGGCTCATAGCCCTGTATCTCTCCTACTCCTGTTTCCATCCTCACATTTCCTTCTCTAATTCTGATGTCCCTCTAATAAGGACCCCTGTGGTTACACTGGGCCCACCTGGATAATACAGAATACTTTCTCTATCTCAAGAGCTTAACTCAATCCCAGCTGTTCTATAGCAAAATGTCAGGGAACATGTCCACAGGTTTTTGTGGCTGCTGCCTTTGCCTCAAAGTCAGCTACGGCATTTTCAATATAGAAGGTTAGCTTTTACTAAGGAGAAAATCCAGGTTTCTTAAGTAATCAAAGAACTGATTAAGAGGACTTAAAACATTGAAAACTGTTATGATAAAACAGATTCTTTGCTTTCTTGGCAGAAAAGTTTTCACAGTTATCAGAAGCTGACCAATCATATAAGTAAACTTTGTCTTTTTAGAAGGTGAAAGAATATTAAGTTCTAATACACTATTGATGTTAAAGGTTATGTTAAAAATCCCTTCTAACAAATGAATTCAATCTTATCCATTTTGACCATACATAAAATTTCTTCCTCAAGATTTCTTTTCACAAATCTTCTATAACTTCCCTTATTCCTTTCAGTTTATCTCTCCTTCTCTTACCCATTCTGAAATAACCAACTTATTTTAGGACAAACCAGTTTCTTTTAATTTTCTCAGAAATGTATTTCCATACTTTATACCTCCTATTACCCAAAACATATATTATTTCCTCCCACAGTAATTAGAATTTTTAACCCTAGGATACCTTAATTTCTCATGAAAACTAAGAAGTAAGCAATTGTGAACTGTTATACCAGTATTCTTTAGAATGATAAATTTATTAATATATTCTATAATTTTTGGAAATATATGTTTTTTCATAGTATAGTCTTTCAATGAGGCACAAGTCTTGTTTACTAACAAACCCATGTATCTTTAGTTTTTCTTTAATAGCCAAAAGCTGATAAACCTATGTTCAGTAATTAATGTTTTCATAATTTTATCTTATTCGGACATGATATAAATATTCAATAAATTTCCATCATTTAATTTAATTTAGCAAAACCTTTTAAGTTACCAAAGAAACTTAGGAAGCCATTTTTAAGTACACATAAAATATAATTATTGTTAAAGTTCACCTAAAAACTTTTATTCTGCTGGGGTGATGGGCTGGGATGGGAGTACAAGACAGAAAACTGTACAAGAACAACAATTAAAATAAAATTAAAAAAATGAGAAAAAAACTTTTATTCTGTTTACATCTATTTAATTTACTTGTTCTTAGCAATTATGTTTAGATTACTTGTGGAAATTCCATCATACTGAGTCATTTGTCTTGCTGACAAATTTTGCAATGGAGATAACACAAACTCATTTGATGAGTAAGTCCAGGTAGAATAAAAATATTATACTTAATGATAAAAACTCTAAGGACATGCCTGTTTAAATTAAATCAACATACTTAATTAGCTTAATACCAATATTTCCCTTAGAATAGAGGCACTAGAAAGCATTTACTTTATTTCTACTATATTTTTGAGAATTTTTAAATATAAGTGTTTGTTTGAGCCAATTAAATAGAGATTTTACAAATTAGCAATATCATTTGAAGGTGGGAAATACCATACAAAGCACATGAACATACAGACAGATGCAAACAGAGACCTCCTAGCCTTTGTTTAAAAATTTTAGCCATGAGATAAGTGATAAGTTCATCTGCTCAGGAATGGATTAAACTTTTTTCTTATATTTGTGAAGATAATTAAGATTTTTATTTTTCCTTAACATGGCAACCTTGCAGTCAGAACAGTGGTTTGTTGTGCTTTCAAAAAAATTCCTCATTTACTTTTCTTTCCTCCAGCCTTAGGAACTCAGGGTGGTAAAGATAATTGGGCTCTGAACTGCTTCCAGACTGCGTTGCTGGTTTTGCAAGAGATGTGTAACATAAAAATAATTGCTCTCAATTTCCCAAAGAATCGATTGTAACTTAAGTGACATCACAGGTTGATCTACCTGTCCATGTACATCATCTCTAATTTCTTCCTTCCCTCTGAGCCCATAGTTTTATTTTAGCTTAGGGGAAACAGCTCCCCACCCTATCAGCTTCTAATTTGGCCAAATTTTTCATCATAGAGTTTTTACATCTTTTGAAATATTTTGTCAGGTTTCAGCTGGGACAACTGTAAATATTTCTGCCAGCATTAAACAGGGCCATGGACTCAAATGTCCTCGAAGGGTACAAAGGTTATTAACTTCCAGAGTCATTCTCTCTGATAGCCAAAACAATTGACAATCTACATGTCCCAGACAGGCAAAAGTCCAAGCCAAACCTGCAGGACATGGGCAATACCTATCCCTGGGAAAGAAAGGATCAATTACCAATTGGTCTGGATTTGGGAAGAGACAGTGTCAAATTTTATTTTCATCTTTCACTGGGCTTAGGAGGTAATCCACTTACAAACTTTTACAGGTCCTCCCAGAGTTCATCCTCTCTGTGGGATGTGTGAGTATATGCATACTCTGACTGGTGAAAACAATGAGCAGCCCTGTTTTTATTGCCTCTGGGAGGAAACTGACAGACGTAGAAAACTCCCTTCTAGTCTACTTAGAAGGAGATGGTTGGACAGAGAACATGATGCACCCCAGCAAGAGCACCCTCTGGATGGTGGAGGGCAGAGAGAAAAATATTCTCACTGGTCATAAAGGCCAAACTCTCAGGACACAATACACGATTAAAGGAGAGACATCAGACACACAGAGAAAAAACAGAATTAACAAAATACATGAGTACTCATACCAAGTAACCAAGAGTCACTAAGCCTAAAAAATTAGTTTCACAAATATTTTATTCTGCTAATCCATACTTAGTAAAAGGAAAAAAAAGGACTCTTACCACTCTGCTTCCACCACACTCTGTAAGTAGAAATCTGGGAGTCTGACTTTGCAAGAGTTCTTACCTTTTTGGCTGGCTCATGTTAGTAGTTCTAGGGTCTCTCTGTTGCCACAGCTTCAGGATGAGCGGGGCCCAACCTACGAGTTGTCCTTCTCACAGTATGTACTTTCAAATGCCTGCTGCAGAGAAGATATTCTCATAATGTGGCTGCTACAACTTGGTATAAAGAAATATGGAAATTACATCTTTCACCCAAAGTAGTCATATTAAGAAACTAATTATTCATATCTATATAAAAAGACAGAAAAATATTACTTCTCATACTATGATATACAAATGAAGAGTCTGTTCTTTTTTTTCTATATAAGTCTTTAAATATTGTCAATACACATTATATAAGCTCTAAAGATTCATAGTGAACAAAGCAAAACTGATATATTTGTTCTAAGAAGAGAAATAAATCAATAAAATAAGATTCTGGCTAAAACTAGTCAAGGATTAGTGATATATAATGATTATATATCAATTAACATAGTAAGACCTTGATTACTATACTTTTTTTTTCCCCCTCTCAAGACTAAGAAAATGAACGCTAGCTTTAACTCTACTGTTAGGTTAAAAAGAGAGACACAAAGATCAATATTAATAGAAACAATTCATTTGCCTTTCTGCCTCTCTAGTAGACTCACGCTTTCATTTATTCATCTGGTTAGTCAACAGAAGGTAACTGAATGCATAGACTAGGCCAGACACAGGTGTGGTAGTGGTGCTAAAAAGTCAGGTGCATTATGATGCCCACTTTTGAGCTGAGTGAGCGATCTAACCATCTTCTACTAGAACGAAGCTAAATAATAATAATAATAATAATAATAACAGCATCACAAGTAAAACAGAGTACTTGAAATAATAATAAGAGCAGGACATTTATATGTTAATTTTGTATGTTTTAATCTTAACTGAGAAAAATGGGTAAAAATGCCAAATTGGAATAACTCAATAATATTCTCAGTGCTTAAAAGATTCCCTTTTTTTATGAACTTTATATCAACTATTGATGGGTGAATACTGATAAATATTAGTAAATATTAATTAGTAAATATTTAATTCAAATTCACATTAATTTATTTACTCATAGTTCATTCAATACATATTTATTAAGCCTCTGTTATATTCCAGGAGCTGGGTGCACAATCAAAGTCAAAAAAGTAAGGCCCTTGAACTCATGGAGTTTACATTCCTGGGAACTAATGTAATGTGCTCTGGCCACAGGCCCTGGACGAGTGGCTTGGTTGGTTAGAGCACTGTCCTGATACACCAAGTTGCAGCTCCATCCTGGGTCAGAGCACATACCAACAAATCCGTGGTCCTCTCTCTCTCTCTCTCTCTCAAGTCAGAAAATAAAAAGAAATATGCTCTGACACTCCACGTACTTTGTACCACATTTTCAGGCTGAACACAGACAGCAAGGACAGTGCTAAAAAAGGGCAAGATACAATTCAGGCTTAGTATTTTTCAACTCTGTACTTCTGTGCAAGGGCTAGACGGCAGCTTTGCCCTTAGGTGTGCAATCTTACACAAGTTACTTAAATATTACCCCTTGTGTTCCGCCTCTGTAAAAGGGATACAGTAATAGTTGGGTTCTCCTGGAGATTAAATGAGATAATGTGCGTCGAATGTTCACCAGTTACTCCTGTAACTGCTTTGGCTGTGGTTCCAAAACGTTCCTGCTCGTTGGAATCTGGGGACCTTTAAAGGCATCTCAAACCCTGGGCTACACACCAGACCAATTAAACTCCAGCGTCTGAGGGTAGGGCATAAACCGCAGCAGTTTTGGAACACCCTAGGTGGCTTCAATGTGCACATTGGGTTATTGATGCGTCCTAATAGCGTTTGTCCATCTACCTGCCTTTACCAGAGTTTAATGAAAGTCAGATAATCGAGGTGCACATTTTTCTGTTCCATCCTGTAACTTTATTCCAAATTCTTTCAAATCTTCAAGGGATGAAGGATGGGAGGAACCCCCGACCTCTACTGCCTTCTCATAGCTTCTAAGTTTAGCGGGACCCTTTAGGTATAGGAAGGCTGACACTCGCACCTGCTGGCGCCCGTTGGGCCTGCCAGAGGAGAAGCCGAATCTGGAAACTCAGGCCGGCCGGGGGCGCTGGGCTCAGCGCAGAGGCCGCTGAGTCGGGAGAGGGAAGATCGGCAGCGGGATCGTTCCCTGGGGACCCTCAACTGCCCAGGCGCTCGGATCGAGTGGGCGCTGTCTGTGCCTTCTGCATTCCTGCCGGTGCCCGCCTTGCAACCCGCGATCCTGTCTGGGTGCCGGAGCAGCCGCCGGCGCTTTGGTCCGAAGCGAGCCGGGCCCTCCGCGCCGCCCGCCGCCATGGAGCCCGGGCGGCCTGGAGCCTCCAGGCCCGCAGAGCCGGGGCCTCGCCTGCACAGCGAGTGCGGCGCTGACCAGGCGGCCTCGGCCTCCTTGCTGAGCAGGACCGCGGCCGAGCCCCAGCTCCACACGCTGGCTGTGGCAGCCGTGCTACCGGCGGGGGGGAGCGGGGAGAGGATGGGTGTCCCCACCCCGAAGCAGTTCTGCCCCATCCTGGAGAGGCCGCTCATCAGCTACACCCTGCAGGCTCTGGAGAGGTAATGCGGCGCCAAGCGCGCCCCACGGCTGGGGCCCAGCCTCCGCCTCCCCGCCTTCCGCCCTTCCCGCCCAGGCCGGCCCGCGACACCTTCCCCTCCGGCTGCTCTCGAGCGGGCGCCTTCTCTCGGCCCACTGTAGGGCGGTCTCCGCCGTCTCAGTCCCTCGAGCTTGGCGTCCATTCCCGCTCGCACTTCAGAGATGGACGCTCCGCTTTAACAGATGGGCCCAGAGGCTGGGGCTGCCCCACGGAGCCCTTTACGTGCCCAAGCCGTCCACGTGGCGGGGAAAGCCGGCCCACGTCGAAGCTGGACTAATGGGCGCAAGGGATGGGATGAAGGGATATTAGTTCGCACTGTGGCCCCACAGTGAGAACTAACGAGGAGAAACTGTTTTGGGGGGGCTGCCTGGCCCTGCCGGTCTCGCATAGCCTTTCACTTTTCCTCACCTTCTGGTTCTTTCTCTGACATAGTGTTTCTCCTTGCGCATGCGCACTCCTGTCCCTATCTCCCAGCATGCACGTGGGAATGAGTTTTACTTGCACAGCTGGGTTCTTGGGCCTTTGTTTATTCACTTTATCCGCTCATCCACACAGAGTAACTGAGCACTTCTTCTGAGATACACTGCTGATTACTATGCGCCGAAGGTGGGCCGAGGAGAATTTAATCGATGGCTTTTAATGGTGGAAACGGATTTAAGGGTGCTACCTTGAAGCCAGCACATGCCTTATTAGGAAAGTGGGGAAATGAGGGAGGGAGAGGGAATGGAACAAGGAGGACTAGAGGGGCTGTAGTGTGGAGCTAAAGAGGTGAAAAGAGGGGTATGTTATTTTATTAGTCTTATCTTGTTTTTAGCCGCACATAATGCGAGGGAGTGCGGGGTAAGGCTGGAAGTGAGAAGCAGGAGGATTGCAAAGGCCCACATTCATGTTGCTGAGGTGTTTAAACTTCTTGAAGCTAGTGGGGAGCTGTGGTAGTATGTTTAAACCTTGATTGATGTGAACCGTTTGCAATTAAAGATAGATGGCATCTTGTAGCATCCTTTGCTGGCGACTTTAAGGAAAAGGAAGCTAGTGAGGTTCCAGTTAAAGGATGGTTGCATGTTACACACACAAAAAAGAGTTCTCCGGCATGCTTTCACACACCCCAGAAGCCAGAGGGCCCAAATTGCTTTGCATAGCATTAATTTTACTTTTTGAATATTGTCATTTGGCAAATGGAATTATAAAAAGCCTTAAACACGCCTGATTCATATAATCTGCCTGTGATTACACCTGACATTCATACAAACCTTGAAACAGTTCCAAGCGTTTCCTCTCGTCTTCTGTATTCTTCCATTTCTCCAGGTAGTTGAGGGTGAGTTCCTTGATGCCATGTATGGATCATGCACCTACAATATTCTAGCGTCACAGACACTATAACAATGTAGCTCATTTACGAAGTTAATCTTATGGAACACGATGGATCTTTTTCAGCAGGGTCTTCTTCTATTAGAGGAGTAGAGTCATTTTACATTTAACTTTTCTTTCTATGAAAACTTCTATGGTAATTTGCAGTTTTGTATCTTAACTTATGAGGCAGCCTGAGATAGGTGGATATTAAAAAAACTTTTAAAGTAAAACAATATTCTGGAAAGATCCTGTTTATGGAAAATAAAGCAACACTTGTTTTCCATTTTTTATTTAATTGTTAACAGCAGCCATAAAAATCTTAATAGTGACTAATCAAAACCTCCATTTTGAAATACACCAGGGCTCATTTTTGTCACTATTCCAATGCCTGAAGAAATTATGGAATATTATATCTTGGGTATGTCTCTGGGAATCCTCGGATACCTTGCATTCCAGGAGTGTATGTATAGGTGCTTCTTAGCTATTTGGCAAATGAAAGCCATTCTCTTGTTTTGCTAAAAGGTGGGATCTCTAGACTGCTGATAGTTTTCCTATAGCCTGGTACCAAAATGATCAGGTTATTTCATCCTGAAAGATAAATTATGCGAGTTCAAATAAGGAAAGGTAATGGAAGCATAGAGTGTCTTGTGAAAATTCTTATTTTTTTGCTTTTTGGAGAAATTATACCTGCTTACTACTTATTAAAGGTGTAGCAGAGTTCTCAATGTCCTGTATAAGACAAGATGTAATTGGGTATCATCACTGTCAATCATCCAGGTGCTATGAAGAGAGTGTCAGCTCCCCTTGCCCTTTAATAGCTGTGAGTATGTAATGTCCGGAGTTTGACTTTTCTTTCAATAGTTAGGATTTTCCTTGCTCAAGCTTTTGCCATCTCACTAATAGAGGGTTGAACAGTTTTTGTGAGTAATCTTTGTTTCTTAGTTCTTTCTTGACTAAGAAATTAAAGATACCTTTTGAAAAATAATCCTTATGGGTCAATTTCTTTTTTTGCAATTTTGAACCAACAGACTGCTTAGAGCTTAGGATGGAGAAGGAGGGTATCCCGAAGTTTGGCCCCAAATTCCTGAGTTGAGATAGGGAAATGTAAAGAAACATGACCAGTGTGACTTTCATTTTTTTGAATTTTTTTTCACCATCATAACTTTTAAACAATACTACTAACACATGTGTTTATTTCCATCCTTCATTTACTCACCCAAAGGGAATAAAAACGTATAGCCACATTAGGGAAAAATAAATGCCTAAGGAAGAAGAGCAGATAAAAGATAAAACTCTGGAAGAAAGAAAGGTGATACAGGAGTATTAACCAATCAGATTTAACAGGCCCAAGAAAGTGGGAACATAAGCCCTGAGGTGGAACATCTATGAAGAAGCAAGTTGATTGGTCATAGGACCTTTGAACATTTCAAGAATTAAAGGCACGTGTGTTAGAGCAGCGATTTTTTTCAAGCTTTTTCATCTCATGGCACTCATAAACTAATTATTAAAATTGTGTGGCACATCAAAAAATATGCTTTTTGCTGATCTGACCGAAAGAAAAAGAGGTATACTTTTGATTCATTCAAACCAGATAGCTATTGTGTTGACTGTTGTCATTTTTTTCTTTGCAAATCTAAGGGAAAAGAGGTCAGGGCCCCTGACTTAGTAGTCAGGTACTGCATGTTTTATAGATTCTTAAGGCACACCTGTGTGCCACACACTGGTTGAAAATCACTGTATAGAGGTGCATGTTACTGGGAAGTTGGAGAACTTGAGAGAAAAAAATCCATCTTGTGAATGGGACTTCAGATTTTTGTTTGTTTGTTTGCTTTGTGTTTTCCTGCTGGCAAAATGGGAAAAGTTTCTAGTTTAGCCAAGTTCTACTTGTGCACCATTTCTTTGATAACTGTTGATCAGATAAATGAAATTCAAAAGAATCTCTGAAACTTCACAAATCTGAGATGTTGGCTAAAAGCTCTACCTATCTAAATCAGTTGCGTGGAGGTACATTTATTATAATGAACCATTATATGTATGTATGTATGTATAGACATGGATAAGAATATATGCATCTGTTTATATATGTTCACATATGTTCTATACTAAGATTATGCAACTGGTAGTTCAGATCTGTGTATTATGGGTACAATTAAAATAATCAAGTATAACAACTAAATTTTTAGTTGTACTAAGAACAAGGGCTTTTCAGAAGTTGATTAAAGTTTCTAGGAGTTGGAAAGTTTATTTTGGCCAAAGGAATTGCAATATAAATTATTGAACCACAGATTATATAACTTGAAGAGAACTTTGATTTTTTTCATTTTACTAACAAGAAACTGAGATCAAGGATATTAATCTTTTACATAACTATGACTTGAGTTTCTGAAAGGAAATGTTGTTCTAAGAAAATAAATCATGGGAAAGGGGTATTATTGGCAAGGGCGTGAAACTCTGAAAGTTAAATTGTAAAATCCATCCACAGCCGATTGATTCATATGTTTAAATTTTACTTTTTTTAAAGAAATGTCTTTTCAGATCTGAACTAGGAAGTAAAAATTCCTGCCAGTAATCTAATTTCTGGTTTCAAATATCTAAGGAAAGAAAGCGTCATTAAGGAGGGTGGGACAATCTGGACTAGCTAAATAGATTAAAATGACAACCACAACAAAAGCAAGTAAGAAATGCAAATTTTGGCTTATTCAGATTCTTGGTGGTGATGGTGGGCAGGGTGGGGTGGGGAATTCTTCTGACAACAGATTTGAACATTGTCTGGCACAGCCTTCTCTTTACCCCTGAGGTTTCTCCAGTTCTCCCAGGTGAAGGATATTGCTTGAGGTAATCTGTTCCTTGATATTTGTCCCACGCTCATCAAAAAGCTTCTTATAAGTTGGCCTCCCATACACAACTTCTATAAGAGGAAAATATGGTGTCCCACTAATAAAAAGCATAGTGCTATAGTGATAGTAATGTATGTCATTTTATATTAAAATATTGATGTTCTAATACGTGTTTCTGCCCCTTATTAGTTTAGTTAATATAAATTGGTATTCTGGAGTCTGCTAACTCCAGATGAATTTGAAAGGAAAGAAGTCTGTTTTGTCCATTTATATGTGTTTGTTGTGGAAACTGTTTTGTGATTGAGGTTAGATTGTTACCTTATTGCTTGGAAAATCAATGGAAGTCTATTTTTAGTAAGTGTTTAAGACTCCGTGGTATGTCTTTCAAAGTATTAACTTACGGATTATAAGATTTTCTGTTTTCTCCTTGTCTATCAGTTTTATTTCCTATGTACTTAAAAAAATTGTTCTTTCTTATATTTCTGAACCCACTGCAAATTCTGTGTAAGATAGAATAGAAATAAATACATGAATTTTAATCCAAATGAGCAATGTTGATTGCTTGAATTAAGCTGAATGTAGGAATGGAGTAGGGCAGCCAGGAGAAGTATTTAAATAAGAATTGACAGATCTTAGAGATTAATTGGATCAAGTTTTCAGAAATAGAAAGGCATTTAGGAAGCTTTTCATTGATTGATTGTTCAGATATGTGAATATGACTTTAAAAATTTTGCCTTTAATGCTTCTAATAAAAGGGTCAACTCTGAGTCAAAGGAAGGAAAAGGCTGATATTTTGTACAGATCAGATGATCAGAATTTTGTGTTAAGTTCCCAGTGGCTCCCACAGGGCTCCTTCAGCACAGGAGATAAGACCAGGACTGGCAGACGGCACTTGGCACTTGACAACTGGAAGCCTTCACAGGTTGTAGTAAGGAGACTTGACTTTGTGAAGACAATCAGGAACCAGCCCTTTCCATATTTTGCTGCTAAAATACCAGGGTGGATATGGAAATATTGAAATCTTTAAATTAGGGCCACAGCACAATACAGAGGCCCAATTTCCATGAAGATTGTCATGGCAGTGAGCCATAGTTGCCACTGTCCATTCAGGCCAAGCTTTGCAGCTTCATGAGAACAACTTACAGGTGTTAACAAACAGAGCCTGATTTTCCATGGTTTAAAAAAAATATTGTTGAAATCTTCATTTTCAACTGATTAAACTATCTGAGCAGAGTAGTCCAGTAAAATTTATCCTATTCTAGGAGAAAATAACATTTGAGATATTATATTTCTTCCTCAAAATGTCTGTAGGTGCAATGGAGCTTGAGGTACGGTTTGCATTTTCCTGAGGAATGTGCTACACAGGAAATACTCAGGAGAACTTGATAAAATCCAGTTACAGGGGCTTTGGTGCAGACTTGCCTTCAGCTAAGTAGGTCAACCAGACCCATTTATTCAGCAAATATTTGTTCAGTAGGCACTGTGTGAGGTACTTAAGGTCTTTCTCAGTTTTATGATTCTACATTATTAAATTTTAATACTGTGAAAGACTCTTAATTCTATAATTAGAAAAGAATGAGAATAAGTCCTCTGAAACACAACAGTCCTTATAAAGGCTTGCAAGTGCTGGTTATAGGCTTGGTTGCTGAATAAAAAGCGTAATAAGCCCATTATCTCTTAAGAATGGTCTAGAATGGTGTTTTCCAATTTTTTATTGCGACCTGTTATAAGAATTATACTTTTCATCATGACTCAATGACAAATACATACTTAAATATACACATGCACACATTTGAAAGAATTTCATGAAAACAACCTATCCTTACTGTGTGCTATGCATTCTAATTTTTCTATTAACTTCTATTTCATTTACTCAAGAATATTAGTCTAATCTTATTAAATTGATTCTATAACACACTAATGGGACCTGATAGCTGCAGTTTGAGAAACACCGGCTGAAAAACACTTATCTTTATAGAGCCTCGTACAATTGTGTGAAATAGCCTGAAGCCAGGAATTTCTCTGTTAGTAATTATTTACGTCTACTTTGGCAGCTTTCTGTCTGATGAAACATAGATAATTATTTTGTAGCTATTTTAAGGTATTCCAGTAAAATTGGAATTTACCTTTGGGAATTCATTCATTAACTTATTAACTCATTGAACAGGTATTTGAATGACTACTATGTGTTGAGCAATGTCCCATCATCTTTTTCCCTCTTAATTATTCTATATTTTAACATTTAATTCAACATAATTTTTGATAAAAAAACAGCAATATTATACCTTTAAAAATTGCTTTTAACCTATTTTTTTCTGGTAAAATATGCTATGAAAAGCAACAGAGATGAATAACTTAGGGTACAAGTTAAATTCTTGCTTTGTAGAAGAGTCCTGCCCCCTGATTTAGTAGAACATGTTTTTATAATTTCTCTATCTTAAAAAAGCTTAATGTGATGGTTGTATTAATAAACAACTGAAATATATTTGATTACTTTAAAATTCTTTTCTATAAATAAACCCAAGGGCAGTTTTCATTCCTTTGTAATTGTTTAAGCTTTCTCTTCTCTATTCATTGATTCATTTAACAGATGTTTATTGACATATGGTCTGCAAGGTCAGGATTTCTGCCTGTCTTTGTTCACTATTATATCACCAGTGTCTAGCATACTGCCTGGCAAATTCTCGATGCTTGGTGTTTGTTGAGTGACTAAATGAACACACAAATGAAGGAATGCCTGCTTTTGCTTGAATTATAAGAAATTTGACTATTTGTTGATCACAAATGTAGCATATTATATGGTTCAACACTAATAACATAAATGAAGTGCTAGAGACACAGTGATCTGGACATAATCTTTCTCTCTTGAATTTTGTGACCTCTTTCTGAGAGATATAGTTTAGTGCATTTATGGAGGCTAACAATGTGAGCTCTAAAGTCAAACTGAGGTTTACCCAGGTCCCTTCATTAACTAGTTATGTGGTCAGAGATCACTGCCTCTGTGTCCACTGTAAAATGGAGATTATAGTAGTAACTTCTCTCATAGAGCTGATATGAGTATTGAGATATTACAGGATATTGCAGGCAAATGCTCTAAGGAGTACACGGCACCTAGCAAATAATCTGTACATCTTAGTTGCTGTTTCTACTATTAACATTACTGAAAGTTTAGTAGATACCAAGCCCTGGGGTATATAGTCTTTGCTTTTGATGAGTTAGCAGCCTACTGAGGGAGATAGAAAATGAAACAGAATACAGCATGTTCCTTGATAAGATTCCCTAGTGATAAGAGTCCTCTGAAAGTGATACTTCACTTAGAATGACAAAGAAAGCTTCCCGCAGTAGGTAGTATCTGACCTGAAATCTGAAGGGAGTAGGACTCAGCCTGGAGTGGGTGGGGATGGGGGAGTGAGAGGGTCAGGGCTTGGTGTTGAGAGGCCAAGGAAGCAGAACAAGCTAAGACAAAGGTGTGAGAGAGAATGTGGTCAGTAGAGTAAGAAGGGCATGGAGAGACCAAGTAGTGCAGGGAGAAGCAGGCTGAGGTCAAGTCTTGAAGGGTCATGATCAATAGCCAGCCGGGGGGAGTGGCCTCAGGTTTGCACTTGAGGAAATCATCTAGCACTGGTGAGAATGGATTGTGTTGGGATAAGATGAGAAGGAGACCAGATTAAAGGCTGGTGTGATACATTATGGGAAAGCTGTGCCAATGGAGATGGAATCTTGGGAAACCCTGTATTTTGGGGACACTGAGGAACTGTCACTATCATTTACTAAGAACTTGGTTAAGTGCAGTGCAAAGTCTAAACCATGTCAATTCAGGGTAAGTTTTTTTTTCTTTAATTTTATTGTTATAGATGTCTTCATTTTCCCCTCCTTCGTCTGCCTCCACCAGCCTCTCCCCTAATCTGGCCCATAGCCCTGGCCATTGCCACGCTTTGTTTGTGCCTTTGAGTTAGGCATACATGTTCTTTGTTCTATCAGTTGTTAAATGTGCAGTGAAAGGAGTGGAGCATAGATGGATTAAAAACAAAGAGCAACCAACACTTACCTTTATATCTAGAACCCCTTTTACTGCCTGCACAGATTACTACATATTTATTCTTTGGTATTCTGTGAATTATTGCATTGTTTATATGTGATCAAAATTTCCCCAAATTGCTCACATAACATAAGTAATCCTGGCCCTCTAGGAGCCTCAGGATCTAGAAATTATAGTAAAAAGTCAAACATCACAAAACAAAACAATCCACAAAATCACACTGCATAGAGAAGGCTGTTTTCATTCTCAATTTTTATGGTTCACTGAGTTAATGAAGAGAGTTTCCTATGTTTTCAAAATCCTTGAAACTATTCAATGTAGTAAGATGTTACATTGGTCCTGGTAGATGAGACAGACCAAAGTCATTTATTCATTCAGCAAATAGTCAAGTACGTACTAGGTGTTAGTTGTAAAACAGTGGGCAAAACAAATTATCCTTGATATCATGGAGCCTACATTCTAGAAGATGGAATGTTGTATTATCTTGATGAAAAATGGTAAAAACATTTTTCCTTAAGTATTTTTTGACTTAAGATGTTAACGTAGGAAAAGAAGGTATGATGTATCTTTGTATCAGATATCTTTCTTCTGACTTGTGTCCTGGATTATAAGAGTATGGTGTTGTGAGGATTCCATGAGAGTTAGGACATTACTAATGCTTAAGGTATAGTGCTTAATTGAAGTTAGCTATTATTTACATAATGGGATAATTGAGTTATTTTGCCAATCTTACTGACTAATGTAGATTACCTCTAATTCATCTCTTAAATCCCACCTAGAAGCTCCATTTGGTAGCCACACTACCATCATTGTCTTGACTAGACTTCAGCAGTACCCTCCTTCCTGGTCTGTCTGCATCCTCTCTCTGTCTCCCCAGTCTGTTTTTTACTTTCCAGCCAGAGTAAAATTTATGCTGTTGAATTAGTTTCCTGTTGCTTCTGTAAAAGTTTCCATGAACCAAGTGGCGTAAAGCAACGGAAATGTATTATCTTCCACCTCTGGAGGTAAGAAGCCCAAAATCAGTCCCACTGGGCTAAAATAAAGATGCTGACAGTGCTATGTTCCTGCTGGACGCTCTAGGGACAGTGTATTTACTTGGCATTTCCTGGATTCCAGAAGGTCACCCCGGACTCGTGGTCCTGCAGCGCTTTGACTGCTGCTTCCCTTCTCACACCTCCTTCTTTGACGCGTCTGCCCCTCTCTTTCACTTACAAGGAATCTTCTGATTATACTGGGCCCAATAAGAAAGTCCAGAATGGTCTTTCCATCTCGAGACCCTTAATCTCACATGCAATGTTACTTTGACCTATAAGGTTCCATATTCACAGGTTTTTGGAATTAGGAGATGGAGATTTTTGGAGGGACATTATTCTGCTACCATCATGGTGTAGAACAGTGTCTAGAACATTGTGGAAGTGAGTTTCATAATAATTAATTAATTTAGCATACATATCTTCTCCTGCAGAAAGCTTTTCTATGGCTTCCTATTACTTTTAGGATTAAAGACTTAAATTCCTATTGTGGCCTGGGGGATCCTCGTGGCCTAGCCAAGACTGGTGCTTTCCTGGGCCTCCCGCCTCTTCGTGGGCTCTTTTCCCCCTTGCTCACAGAACTCCGCTCCATTTCTTCCTAGCCCCTCGGGACCTTGCTGTGGCCTCTGCTTATACCAGCCCTCTGTCTCTTCCTCCAAACCCCGCTGACTGTTTTCCTGCCACTTGCCATTTGGATGGTAGAGCAAACTCTGCTTCCTTTAAGGAGCATCATCTTGGACTTTTCTTTGCTGGTCAAATATTCTACTTGGACACAGTCCTGGAGCCTGGACTTCTCCTTCATGGCCCTTGATCACATCTTGCAGTTGTTTATTGGTGCTCTGATTTGTTTCATCTGTAAGCTCTGGGAAGGCAGCTGCTATTTCTGTTGTATGCTCAATGCCGATCAGTTATTTGGTGCTCAATAAGTATTTGTTAAAGGAATGGACTTAAAATGAAAAGACAGTGTGCCTATCAAGTAGCTCTTGGTTTTGTTCATCACTGCAGTATTTTTTGTAGCCACAGGAAGAATTGGTTTCAGGTTATGGGTTTTGGGAAGAATGAGAAGGGTTTGTTCAATAATGGAAAATAGGAGATTGATAATTAATGAGTAAAACAATTCAATGTTTTTTATTCATTTTTCAATAAAGGAGTTAATTTCACTATTTTGTAATTTTAAGACCCCTCTTCCAAATCTTTAAAAATATGTTTAAGGCTTTTAACTGTCTAGTATGATCAGATAGAGTCTCATAGGCTAGGGATTCCATTAAATTTTGAAGTCACCTTCAGTCAGAGTTGATGTCATGGTTCAGAGGGAGTTGTCCTGGTTTAGGCACTGAACACTGGTGTTCAAAAGCAGTCTGCCGAACTTCCATGCAGACCTCACTCAGTGTATGCCAGACTGGTTTTCTGTAAGAAAATGTTTTACAACAGAAAAGAAATTGTTTTATATTTTATACCTGACTCAACAGATTAATTTCCTTGTTTTAATTTTATATTTTATTAAATTATGTTTTCCCATTTTTAAGCTTGATTTGTATTTATACAAATTTAATCATTATAGTTTCCCATTTAAGCTATAGTATTTCACCCTGATATACTAAAGTTTGTGTTAGTTATTGGCTTTGTTGCCAATTCAATGAATTTTCTGAAGGAAAGAGAACAGAACTTTTGGAATTTAAAAGTGCTTTGAAGTGTTCCTATTCTATGAGAAAAAATTACTTGGAGAAAATCAATTTAAAAGCATATTCTCATCATATTTTTCTCTGTCAACTGATTAATATTATAATTATTCAGATTTAACTTTTAAGTCAGAAATCTGTATTATGTAAATGTGTATACTGTATCTATTTTCACACTATATATAGATAATTTCACATGATATATTGTGAAATACTATTTTTTATCTATCTGTTTCTCTCTATAGTGTGATAATCACTGATGTTTTATTTTTTAAATCTTCTTACTGGACTTGATAAAATTTCATAAAACTTATTAACTTTCAGTTTTTAATCTCTCGATGAAAATATACTAGTAATTAGTATTCGATTTTTTTTTGTTTTTAGCTTAACTTTGGTGGTTGTACAAGAATCAATCTATATGAAATGCATATATTCTTTCCTTTTAGAGTATGTTGGATAAGGGACATTGTCGTGGCAGTAACTGGAGAGAACATGGAAGCAATGAAGGGTATCATTCAGCGGTACCAGCATAAGCGCATCTCGCTAGTCGAGGCTGGAGTGACCCGCCACCGGTCAATATTCAACGGACTGAAAGCACTGGCCCAGGACCAGCCAGACTCAAAGCTCTCGAAGCCAGAAGTGGTGATTATCCATGATGCTGTGCGACCTTTTGTTGAGGAAGATGTCCTCTTTGAAGTTGCCGCCGCTGCTAAGGAACACGGGGTAAGCATTTACACTTGATGAGACTAGATGAAAGAGGCAACCACTGTAGAGTGGTTCATTTGCTGAATTTTGTTGGGATTATATTTAAATTTCAAGTTATTAAAATGGGAATGTTGATGTGAAGATGGTAGGGTAATTTGTTTTGGGAACTTTATAGTATTATGGACTGTGAGACTTCTGGAACTTGTCTTTGCTGGAGTCACTTATCATCAATGTAATATGAGCTGTTTGGGGAAGAATGTATTAATAATGTCATTAGAATATGGAAAATATCTAGGAAATCACTCAAAAATCTGGCTTATTGCATCCAAATTTTGTGTTTTGAATTTTCAGAAGTCGTTTATTTAATAGTAGAACAGCCACATAAGATTTTTGCACTCTGTAAAGTGAATCATCTTAAGATAACAGAATTGAAGATCAAAAACTATGAAAAGTAAAAGGAGAACAAACTCACAACTGTCAACAACTGAACTAAGAAACAAAAACAAAAACTAAGCAAACACCTAGAATAGGAACAGAACTGAGAAATGGAGATGACATGGAGGGTTTTCAGTGGGGAGCAGGAGGGGAAGAATGTGGGGGAAAGGTACAGGGAATAACAAGCATAATTGGTAGGCATAAAATAGATGGGGGAAGTTAAGAATGGTATAGGAGACAGAGAAGTCAAAGAACTTATATGTACAACCCATGGACATGAACTAAGGTGGGGGGAATGCTGGAGGGTTGAGGCGTGCAGGGCAGAGAGGGGATAAAGGGGAGAAAAAAATTGAGAAAACTGTAATAGCACAACCAACAAAATATACTTAAAAAAATAACAGAATTGTTTTTACTTTTATTTCACCAAAATAAACATAGGCTCACAAAAGACCTCCTGTAATCTCTAGAACATGTGTTTTTCTTATATTATCAGGTAAAATTCTATACATAAAGTAATTAAACTTTGATTAATTAAACTTAATTAAACCTAAGTTCACAGTCTAAGATTTAGACTTAGTGAAAAATTATTGCTCAGACTTGGTATAGTGTGATAGAAATGATCTGTGGAGTCTGACAGATGCAGTCCCAATTTTCAGTTTTTCTAATTATTAGCGGTGGAATGTGTTCAACTTTCACAACCTATTTGGGCCTGTTTCCCTTACTTGTAAAGATATATGTAAGGTTTTTAGGATAGAAAACTTATAGGTTAACTTTTAGTAAAGTTCTAAATACTTAAAAATGGTATTATTTTAAGATGAATTGTAACATCTCTGTAATGGAGTTTCCTCTAAGGAGTATAGAATAATGGAAGGAATCATCCAAGCCTTCCTATCCTTCCAGCAGGCCAGGAAGTTATGAAATATTCATCTGGGAAAGCCAGCCTATGACTTCTCCTATGTTAACTATATGCATTTGGATCATGTAATTAGGGAATATTCTCTAATTTCACCTCTTTTTCCTGCAACACAGATTTATTTAAATTTAGAACTGTGGGAGACTTCTGTAGATCAAATGAAACATTTTGATTTCATTAACATGACTTCTAAATGGTATTTTGATGTAGTGAAAACTTGATCCAGGAGCATTAGGGACCACAAAACTTTCTGATGGTTCTGTACTTCTCCCGGGACCCCTTTCTGCTTCTCCAGCCCCTCCACTGTGGTGGAGACAATGTAGTCAGTGACAAGAGTGGTGAGAAGCAATAATGGAGTGAAGAATTTATAACTCTTAGGAATTTGAGTCAAATTTTACAATTTGAAAAACTTTCTAGGGAAGACTACATGATTTGGGCAGATCGTTAGAATGCATATTAAATACATAAAAATATGGCTCTTTGCCTATGTTACCTTTGGGAAAATATTACCTAAGCTCACTGTAAAATTCACATGTTTGGAATTTTCTTGTTGAGTATTATATTTGTGAGAGATTAGTTCTAGGAGATTGTCTATAAAGTGTTTCTTTTGGGTATATGTCTGACAAGGCAAAAGAGGCCTATTACCTTGCTTCACTTAATAAGTTAAGGATATGATGTGTTTCATACATATGTAAGAGGAGCATGTATTAAGGATTTTACTTAACTCGTTAAAGAGGGAACAAGACGTGTTACAACTGCTGAGAAGCACAGATTTATGTGAAATAAAGGAATGGTGAAATGAATTCACAAATAAGCAAAACTGCTTTTTCAGGAAGGAACGGTGTCCATTGGACCTCCATGGGACAGAAATTATTTGCATGTTTATAGATAAGAATGATTTTTGCATTGCTATCAGTTATCTGTAATTTCTGAGAGTTATAAAAGAGCCCAAAGGTAATGAAAGGCTGGACTGAGCTAATCTGGAAGGGTCTGCTCTACATAACACGTAGTTTTCCCTTGGAGACACTCAGTAATATCTTATTGCTTATTCTAAATTTCCTTACAATGGTTAGGATAGTCACCAGATAACCTCAGAAAGTCCAGGCACTATTTCTGCTAACTCTCATGCTGCTCTAATCATAAAAATATAAATACAATTAATGGAGACTTATACTAGTAGTTGAAGTTCTTACATTGATAGGAATTATTGACATCTTTTATAATCATTAGCCAATAAATTGGAAAAGATTGGTTTGAATCAAATGCTATCCTGAGGCACGGAGAGAATAATGACTGCTTAGTCAAAGCCACTGCACAGTTTGTTTTTTCATGGATTCCTTTGAACTCCTTCTTTTTTATTCCCTTAAATTATGTTCTATAGACTCAGAACTGATTTTCTTGTTTTCTTAGTTCCTATTTCAAGCTGTACCAAAAGGTCCCATTCACATAAATCATTTTCTACATAAGCTACACAGTGTAACAGCCTCTAAAAATATACATGCTAGGTAGCATATTTAGGTAGTATACATGCTAAAGGTAACTGTGATATATTTTTTAAAGTTTGTACTTATTTATTTTTAGAGAGAGGGAGGGAGAGAGAAGGAGAGAGAGAGAAATATCCATGTGTGTTTGCCTCTTCTGGAGCAGCCCCTTCTGGGGACCTGGATTGCAACCCAGGCATGTGCCCTGACTGGGAATTGAACTTTGGTTCACAGTCCGGCGCTCAATCCACTGAGCCACACCAGCCAGGGCAGTAACTGTGATATTTTAACTTACATCACATTTTGGATAAAACAAAATAAAGCAAAATAAATCGACGAAGGTATATTACCTCAAGAGACTATGATGTCCAAAATCAAGGCTGACATGAGAGTTGCCTTCATACAGGATCTCGAAAGGATCACAAGGACACAGTTTCACTCGCTGCATTGTGTCTGCACTATTCTTGGGTTCCACAGACTTTATATGACCTCAGTAAGACTGGCAGTGAAATCCTTTTAGTGTTTATTCAGCCTTTCTCTGGATGATAGAGGAACTGAAATTTATATAATAACCAGAAATTGTGACATGTGGTGTGTGGGTGTAGTTTTATGTGATCTCTGTGGATTCTGCAGCCTGACTATATTTATCGGTGATTGATGGCACTTTGGCAATTCTTTTAAGTTTAATATGTGTGCATCAGGAAGAACATGCTTTCCCGCTACTTAGTTTTACAACTTTATGCAGTATAATATGGGTATGTTCCAAAATAGAGATGGAAAACCACTTGGCAGATTTTGACTGGTTTTGGAAATCTGATATTAGGTGGAAGCGACCATGGCTAATAATCACTTGTACTTGATCCCTGTTGTATAGCTTTGATCATGAGCAAGTGCACCGAAGGTCAGAGTTTAGTCCTGGGTGGGGTTCAGGTAATGAGCCATTCTGGGTCATCGGATCCTGTGTCATTATCTATCAAAGAGACACTTTGGTGTTGATTTAAATCCTGGCTCTAATGAAGCAGTTTTATTTGTGAGTAAGCAGTGAGTTCTGATTTAGTGGGAAATGTTAGGCTTACTTTGACAAAGATTTTAGTGCCCAGGGAAGGTGCTGAGCTATTCCTTAAGTGCCATGGGATGAGGCGAGACTTGATCTGGTTCTGATGCTAGAGAACAGACTGTGTGGAAAAAGCTTTCGTTTTACTTCATTACTCGAAATTACCAACACCTGTATACAAGTTCAATGCATTACCTTGAAATGAAGTCGGAGAAGGGGATCAAGGCAGGATGAGTGTATCCAGGGATGAGAATGGAATTTACATATCCAAGTGTAGGATAATATGCCTGATCATATTAGGTTTAAGGTAAATGTTACTAGTTTAACTTCCAGGAATTAAATTTCAGTGCAGAGTGGGGCAAAAGTGGGTTTGCAACTGTGAATACCTGAAACAGAGTTTATTCTTGTTTTATTATTTATTAATTATTATATTATTTTCCATACAAATAGCTGTAAACCTACTCTCCGTATGTAAACCCACTCTGTAAAATAAGGACTCATTGTTTTTTGCTGCTTATTCACTTTTAGGGGTATTTTGTAGTAATATAGTAACTTGGACAGAGCTTTTTCTAAAATAACTTTATTTCTATGTTGAATAAATAGTAGATTCTTTTAATTTGTCAAAAAAGAAGATTGGAAGTATTCTATTACAAAATATTAAAAATCTTTTTTAAAAGATTTTATTTAGTCATTGTTAGAGAGAGGGGAAGGGAGGGAGAGAGAAAGGAAGAGAAACATCAATGTGTGGTTGCCTCTTGTGCACCCCCAACCAGGGACCTGGCCCACAACCCAGGCCTGTGCCCTGTCCAGGAAGAGAACCCTGACCTTTCCGTCTGACTGTGGCTACACCACTGAGCCACACCATCAGGGAAAAATATTCAAAACCTTGTAATTGCCAATGATTAGCTTTGGATATGTTATTCTGTAAATATTTACTAAGCCCTTCAATAGAGACAACTCAGCTAACTGAAACTGTAATTACAGGGCCGGAGGATTTCTGTTGTACATTGTCATAATTAGCTTGAATGCAGATGCCTGAGGAGGAATGCTTGTTAGCATCTGCTGTGTGGATGGATAAGTATTGTTCAGTTTTGCTTTAAAAAGTGAACAGTAGAGTTGGGGTTCATTATTCCACATTGTATGCTTTATATATCTATGATCATTTCTGTGCACTGACATGTGGAAATACTTTGATAGATTAGTCTGAGAGGCAAGTAATCACTGTGGTGCTGAGCTGTTAAGCTTCCATTCCTGGCTCATTATGCTAATTCCCAAGGAGACAGTGTATTTGATAACTTGGGAGTCATGCTTCGTATAACAGACTTCTCAGAACGCTATATTTGGGAGGCAACTAACTGTCATTGTCCGTACTTTCATCATATTTGATGCCTCTTCTTAGATCCTGTGTCTTGCCTTGTAAACAACCGCTGCACCACTGCTTCGGAGCTGATGGGTGGGCATGATGACTTGTTTCTTTCAGAGCACTAACCCTTCTTCATGCGCAAGGTGCTGCACGGGGGCACTAGAAGACGCGCATATTCTCTTTTTGCTTCTTCTGGTACAGAACCCCTGCACTGTGTGTGATCTGGGGCAACAGAGAGCCGGGCCCCAGTATCTCCGCCTACCATTTCCAGGGCAGGTCCTCACCCTGTAGGTGGGTGTTTCCAGCCTCTGGGCCACACGTGCATTATTTAGCCTCTGTGAGTGACACGGAGCTGAGTGTGATGGGACACGTTAGCACTCTGCCTCTCCTATTGGGAGTGAGGGGACGAGGACCATTTGGCCATGCTTGTACTGAAAGGAACTTCAGGCACACTAACCTGGGCGTGGAACCAGGGAGAAAACAGATCACAACTCGAGTCCCACAGGCTCTCTCTGTTCTCACCAAGGTTTAGTAGATTTTCTTGAATAAATGTTTCCTAATTTGCTGAATACCCTTATGACAGTTTTCAAAGGCTTTTGAATGGTTATTTTTTAAAAATACTTTTCACTAGTTCTAGTTGTTTTGCTGGGGAGAGAATCTGCGGAGCCGCTCATGTTGACAAGTTGAATGTCTCATGTTCTCTTTTAAATAAATTTTTACTTTGTGGCCTGGCATAAAATTATCTATAAGTAGTTGCGACAGAAATTTGATATTTTTTTCTTAAAAAGCAGTATGTGTGTATATGTGTGTGCATGTGTTTCTTTCCTGTTTTGTTTTCTAACCCCTACTGATAGGCTTGACCAGTTGGGCTAGTTCCTCATCTACCTCATTTACCTTTCACCTACTTGGACATAACTTCCTCCCTGTCACCCCTGGTGGTCTCCTCATTTTTGCTTTTATGCTTACAGTCCAAATTTTTACTTGAGTCACTGGAAATGGTGACACAGTTTGTAAATTATCTACATGACTCATACATTAACTTTGATTTTCAGCCAGTCTCTTGGCTTTTGTAAACTAAATTATGGACTCTCTTGCTCACATGTTAGTCCTAAGACCAAATTTGTTGTATTTGTGTATTAGCTTCATGTGCTGCAATCCCCATGTAGCAATTACCTGGAAAATAGGATATTTTGGGTGACATATGAGGAGATTTGGTTTAACTGCCTACCATGGGAACTGTATTTTAAGACTACTCCAATGCAGCTGTTTGGTAATGACCTCTGAGATCTTGCAATGAGACTGTGTTACAGATAATGGTAAAAATGATCAGATATGAAGTTGTGTTTTTTTAAAGGTTAGATGCATGTATTAATGAGACAACTTTTATCAGAGCAATGGATATTAATGTTTTGCCCGAGTCGGCATTCCACCGATGCTATGTTTGAAGGGAATTGTTTTTCACAGGAATTAGAGCAAGAACAGAAATTCATTGTTACATGGGTTGTTGCTGAGTCTCATTTTGGGGATCTTAGGGAATATGTCTGTTTCCTTAATTATCTAATGTGTAAACCCAATCTTTTGAAGGCACACTAATTAGTAATTTATGTATAACCCATTTCAGTTCTTTCATTATAGTGTTTTTCTTTCTCCCATCTTTGGGGAATACTCAATTGTGTCTTTGCATCCCCTTTTAGTACTTGACTTCAATGGCCTATATAAAAAGGATTTTGTTCCTATAATGAAGAAAATTTTCTGCCTCTTAGCATGTGGAACTGTAATATTGTGAGATTGGTTTTTGAAGTGACATGGTTTGATTTATGAACCAAATTAACAGTTATTCAAACATTTTCTTGAGGTAGTTTATTGAAGGTATAAATAAGGTCTGCCTTCAGAAATAAGAGATAGAGTTTAGAATTTTATTTCAACATATTTTCTAGGTGAAATAAATGTGTTACTTGTCTTTTTGTTTGTTGTTTAGGCAGCAGGAGCCATTAGACCTCTTGTGTCCACTGTCATCAGTCCATCCCCCGACGGTTGCTTGGACCACTCACTGGAACGCGCCCGACACAGAGCAAGTGAGATGCCTCAGGCTTTTCTTTATGATGTGATCTATGCAGCATATCAGCAGGTAAGAATTCTGGCTTTTCTAAACAAAAAGATTTTACTTAACTTATTTTTAGAGAGAGGGGTAAGGGGGGGGGCAAAGAGTAGGAGAGAAACTTGGATGTGCAAGAAAAATATTGACTGGCTGCCTCTCCCAGACCACAAACTGGAAACTGGGTTGGCCTGCAATCCAGGCATGTGCCCTGATGGAGCATTGAACCAGTGACCTTTCACTTTTGTGGGACAATGCCCAAACAGCAAAGCCACATGGTCAGGGCAAAAATTCTGGCTTTTTAAAAAAGCTGCTGTGTTGGAGGTCACTAAAACCACCCCTATATTTCGAGATTTTGTAGAAGAACTCATGCGACTCAGTACATAGTTGTACCCATGACTTAAATTGATTACAGTGAAGTAGTGAGGATGCACAGTTGATTCTATGGGAAAGAGACATAGGTAGAGTGTGGAGGAATCCACATGCTGGTTTCCGTATGCTCTCCCCCTTCCCTGAAGAGTAACACAAAGACCACCTTCCCCGAGCATCAAACATGCAGCAACATGCACAATGCTTCTCCCTAGGGAAGCCCATTAGAGACTTAGTGTCCAAAGTGTTTAGTGGGGTAGGTCACGTAGACATCCCGCCTACACATTGAAAGGTCCCAGATTCCCAGAAGGAACGCAGGTATTTAACATAAAGCATACTGTTTGTGCAAATGGTCTGCGCTCAGTGAGCCACCCTCATCAGTTAGTTAACTGTTCACCGGGAATACTCCTGGAGCCAACTTCCCAGATGCTGGCTGGCTGAGGGCCCACCGAGCGGACAGCTGTTTCTAAGTTACAGCATTCTCAGGCCCGTTGCAGCAGATTTTCTGCACAGCTATGTAGACATTTTGCTAATTAAAACTTTAAAGGTAAGTTCTTTCAAAACATCAAGTAATTTATTCATGTTTTGATTATCCTGGATTGCCTTTGTTTTGTTTTTCATCTTTTGCAAACATTTTGTACCTATGTAAATTTTACTGCCATTAATTTGCATGTTTATTGGTTAAACAGTTATAGAATATCAGTCATTAGGCTTATCAGAAACTTCCTAATGAAATATAACTTAGAGACTAAGCCAGTGCTCGCTTGATGTAAGACAACAGTGAATATGAGATAATGGTGCTATGAATATTGACAGTTAACATAACAGAAAAATACTACATATTTTAGCTAGAAGGTAATCACATACATACATTAAATTATGACAATCTTGACTATGAGTTACTATTTAAAAATGAGATCATGTAAATTAGAATTCATCTTAGTGATATGAATTGTCAGCTGTGGTTTATATTGTATTTTTAAAGTAATGAATTTGAAGTATAGGAATTTATCTGTATTTCGTCACTAATCCTATAATTGTTATGCTCCTATAAATATCTTTTTTAATTCAACTATCCTATTTTATAGCCTAAATCCTGCTGAGCTAGACTACATCTCCCATCTTTCCTGAAATTAATGAAAGAATTTGTTTTTTTCTTCTCTAAACATCTATATTAGGAAGAATAAATATATGATAGCTATATTTTAGACAAAAATTTGAATATAATCTCACAGTCCTCACAGTAAAGCATCATTTTTTTCAATGGTTTTTGGTGGAGAATTAAGCTCTAAGGCACTGAGGTGCTGGTTCTCAAATACAAATTTCTTCTTTTCTGGAACTTGACTGCTTCCTTATCTTGCTACATATCCCTTAGATACTAGGTAAATTATCACTTCCCTCCCCCCTACCCCCTCTCCAGACTAGGTTAGGTCAACACAATATATGTTTTCCTAGTGCCCTGTTTTTCTGCCCACCATCAAAATTATAATTAATTATTTGGGAAATCATTTTAAAAATATGACTCTCCTGCTAGACTCTGGGCCCTGAGAGACAAGACAGTCTCTGTTTTGTTCTTAGCAGCCTGCCTGATATATTGTTAGTACCAAGTACATGTTTGTTCAGTGGGAAAACATACAAGATGTGCATGTGTATAAATATGTTCTTGTTCTTCCCTCTGCCTGGGCCACTTTCTCCAGATAATCACACTGGTTGTCTCGGTTCTTCACTTAGGTCCTTGTGCACATATCACGTTTTCCGGGAAGCCTGCCTTTCTAATATTCCATGAAATAGCATCCCCTGTCTTGTATTTCTTTGTTCTGCTTTAGTTTTCCTTGTTCGATATCACTTTTTGACAAACCATGTTTCTGGCAGGTATTTGTCTCTCCCTACTACTAGTATGTCAGTTCCATGAGTGCAGGGACATTTCTTACCTCTAGCATCTGGAAGAGTTCGTAGTTTACATGAGGTTCTTAATATTGTAAAATGAATGAATTTTATGCATACATACAAATGTGTATGTAGATACATACTTATATGTTAACGCTAATGTCAGTTATTATATAAAAAGCTCTGCATGGGGATGATATATATTCACATATGTGTATATTTATAAATTCTTCCTAGAACATTTAAGAAAATCATCTGAACAATTATTAGACATATGGGCAAAGATTTGTGTATAAAGTTGTTAATGGCAGCATTTTTGCTATGAAATTTTATGCAGCCTATGTTTCTAGTGATCAATTAGTGCTATTCATTGACAAAACTTTTAAAGGGTCACTTAAAGTTTGTGTTTTTGTAGAATTTCTGGGAATGCAAATGCTCATGACAGAATGTTATATTAATGATATAACATAATGACACAAGTTATATTAATAACTATATATAAAATATATTTTATATCCTTATAGGTCTAAATATATATGTAGAAAGATTAATTGTATAATTCATTACTGAAATGTTATTAATGGTTATGGCTAGATTGGCATTAATTTAAAAGTCATTAAAAATCTAAGGGTATGGTAGAAATATAAGATACATAAATACTTCAGTATTATTTTTAATGCTTTTTGGGCTTTTTCATGTAAGTAGGTATTGGTTTATTGGTTTTCTTTTGTTGCTTAAGATCATCTAAAAATTTTTAATGATACATTATGAGTTTGCTAAAGGAAAATATTGCTAAATTAAATAATATCAAATTCAATAGTGAGAATTATAGTCTCTAGGAACATGTGGGCAACCCCAAAAATTGGTCCAGGAAATTAATACATATTAAATATTCAAATATGTAATTCTTCTATGCAGTTTTAGGAAAATTAAGAATTTTTTATAGAAATAAGCTTTTCAAATTACATAAATCCATTTCTTGAGAAAATTGGTGTGGTGGTCACAGATGGTATTCTAAACTTTATTGTTTAGAGACCTGCATAATGTCTAACACTTAAGTTTTTAGGTTCTTCTCAGAAAGTGATTTTTAGAACATAACTTGATAGTTAAGTTTGCATGAAAGATACAGCAGGAATCAACCAATGAAAGAATTATTTGAGTTGTTAATTATGTGCCTTTTGGTTTGATATCTTAGAATTTGCTGTGGAAATATTTAATAGTTAAATATTATAGCTTCTCAGTCTCCATTATAACAGTTTATTTTTAAGTGCCCATTTAGCTTAAAAGGAGAAAAACACCCTTAAGATCCACCATCAAAACAAACCCATTATTAAAGATTACTGTTGCATTGGTCTTCTGGCACAACAATATTATAAACATAGTATTAAATGAATGCAACAGGAATTTCCTTTTGTAATATTCTGCCCCCACCCATGTGCATTAGAATCAATGGAACTCATATCTTGTAATGAGTGCTAACACATTGGACTTTAAGTGCTGAGTTGACAAGAAACCGGTCAAGAAGAAGAAATGTTATCAAGAGTGTCTTTTCATTATATCCACAAGCATTACAATTTTCAGAGATTTTATTGTCATTTTACAGCATGTAGTTCCCCAAAGGAGGGGACTTTGATGAATGTTTAGTTGGGCCGCACTGGATTTGAAGGTGATTAGGAAAAGCCTCAGAAGAAATCTCATGTTACATGGGATTTTAAAAAGGACATGTAAGAAGGGATAGGAGGAGAGCATGGATCATCTTTTAACAGATGGAGAATTGAAGACTGGACAAGAATGAAAAGATCATCAGGGGGAAGATTGAGTGAACAAAGGAAGAAAATGTGAAGAAAAGGAACGAAAAGGAGAAATAAGGGTTTTAAAGATAAAGCTTTCTTTCTTTCCGCTGCATAGAATTCCATTGTGTAAATGTACCATAGTTTTTTGATCCATTCATTTACCGATGGGCACCTAGGTTGCTTCCAACACTTGGCTATTGTAAATCGTGCTGCTATGAACATTGGGGTGCATACGTTCTTTTGGACTGGTGTTTCAGGGTTCTTAGGATATAATCATAGCAGTGGAATTGCTGGGTCAAAAGGCAGATCCATTTTTAGTTTTCTGAGAAAATTCCATACTGTTTTCCATTGTGATTGTACCAGTCTGCAATCCCACCAAGGAGCTCCCACTCTTTGCGACAGCATTGATGGAACTGGAAAGCGTTATGCTAAGTGAAATAAGCCAAGCAGTGAAAGACCAGTACCATATGATCTCAACTTTAACAGGAATCTAATTAACAAACAAGCAAGCAAAATATATACTGAAAAAGACACTGAAATTGAGAACAGGCTGACAGTGACCAGAGGGGAGAGGGGAGGGAATTTCAGGGGAAGGGGGAAGGGTTTGAAGGAACTAGTATAAAGGACACATGGACAATAACAAGGGTGGAGTGGAGACAGGAGGGAGGTGGGGAGGGCTGGGGGGGTGGGCTGGAATGGGGGTAAAGGGCAGAAAACTGTACTTGAATAACAATTAAAATTAAAAGAAAAATTTAAAAAAGATTTTACTAAATAAAAAAAATAAGAATAAAGCTTTCTGCGCCCTAAAGAGCTGACTGGTTAGGACCATCATTTTGACCCTCATAAATTTTAGCTGCAAAGCATGGTGGCAGGATTCACAGTCATTAATGAACCACGATCTCTGTATTATTTATCATACTTTATAAGATAAAATAAATTCACAACTTTGTGGTGCTGTTGAAGAGTTATTTAAACGCTTGCCAAAGTCATGCTTTTTCCTATTTGTCTCATTCCTCATTTTTTAAACCCTATTCCCTTGTTGTCTCCCTTGCCATTATGCTTTCTTTACCAGTTTTTCTAGGTAGGCTCATACAGCCAGATCATTTTTCTGGTCCCAATTTCGGAGAAATTCAAAAGTGTTATAGAAAAAAATATATTTTGTGTCACTGGCAGGGCCTTCCTTTGAGAATTATATCTTCACCTTCAGAAATTTCTTAATAGCTGACAATTATAAATTATTTTTGTTCTTTATTTACTGTATATGTACAATACAAGTTATAAATGATTTTCACAAACTAGCCTTTCTCTGAATCTTCTACAATTGACTGTGGTTTTAAAACTGCTCCATAGGTTTTGAGGAAAATAAATCTTTTGACAGTTTTCCTCCTGTCCTTCTTTTCCGTCTTGATCAATGTGCCACATCAAAAATCATTGCAGGTGATCTTTCTCACCCGCAAAGCAGTCCATAGTGGTCCACAGCCTTAGGACCTCACGTGGCCCTGGAAGGCCCCCAGGGTAAAGGACATCAGTTGGCATGGCATAACTCTCTTCCACTACCCAGAACTCCAGCCGGTGGAGCTCATGACTTAGTTTTCTCACCACACCTATCTTTTGCCCTATGGGGTCTATTTTTGGTATATGTGATTTGTTTTACTTTTCATTAAAAAGCAGACAAGGAACAAGAAACACACTTCCGTTTTGGGCTTTGCCTCCTCCTCACTGTCATTTACTATTCCCTGAATGCCTGATGATTTATGGAAACTATTGAAATCCGTCTTCTTGCACCCTGATGTGTTTTAACCTTAAAATTATCTGTTTTATTTATTTTCAATTAAATTTGTTGGGGTAACATAGGTTAATAACATTATATAGATTTCAGGTATACAACTTTATAATACAACACCTGTATATGCTTTTGTGTGCTCACCACCTTAAGTCTCTAGATCCTTTAATTACCTTGTATTTCACTCCATTTATTCTTTTCATCCTCTCTCTCCCCCATTATCCTCTGTATCTATGAGTTTGTTTTATTTTTGTTTTTTCTTTGTTTTATATCCCACATATGTATGAAATCATATAGTTCTTGTCTTTTTTCACCTGACTTGTTTCACTTAGCATAATACTCTCAAGATCTATCCATATGGCTGAAAATGCAAATATTTTACTTTTTTTAATGGCTGACTAGTATTCCACTGTATACATATTTACTACATTTTTATTCAGTCATCTGCACACTTGGGTTGTTTCCATGCATTGGTTACTGTAAATAATGTTTCAGTGAACATAGGGGCTTATATATATTTATGAATAAGTTTTTTCAATTTCTTCAGCTAGATACCCAGGGAGGGACTGCTTGTTAATGTTCTCATTCTATTCTTAATTTTTTGAGGAACCTCCCTACTGTTTTTTATAGTGGCTGTGCCAGTCTACATTCCTACCAGCAGTGTATGAGGGTTCCTTTTCTCTACATCCTCTCCAACACTTATTTCTTGTCTTAGTGACAACAGCCATTATAATGGGTGTGAGGTGCTGTCTCATTAGGGTTTTGATTTGCATTTTCCTTATGATTATTGATGGTGAGCATTTTTTCATATATTGGTTGGCCATCTGTGTGTCTTCCTTGGAAAAGTATTGATTCATGTCCTCTGCCCAATTTTTAATCAGATTGTTTTTTGTTGTTGTTGAGTTGTGTTTATGTATTTTGTAAATTAGCCCCTTATTGGTGGAATAATTTGCAGATATCTGTTCCCATTCAGTTGGCTGGATTGACCCAGCAAGTCCACTGCTAGGATTATATCCTAAGAGCCCTGAAACACCAGTCCAAAAGAACATATGCACTCCTATGTTCATAGAAGCACAACTTACAATGGCTAAGTGTTGGGAGCAACCTTGGTGCCCACGAGTAAATGAATGGATCAAAAAACCAGGGTACATTTACACAATGGAATTCTATGCAGCAGAAAGAAAGAAGGAGCTCCTACCCTTTGGGACAGCATGGATGGAACTGGAGAGCATTAACAAGCCAGGTGGTGAAAGACAAATACCATATGATCTCAGCTTTAACAGGAACCTAATCAACAAAACAAACAAACAAGCATAATATAACCAAAGACACTGAAATTGGGAACAGGCTGACAGTCACCAGAGGGGAGAGGGGAGGGAATTTCAGGGGAAAAGGGGAAGGGTTTAGAGCAACAAGTATAAAGGACACATGGACAAAAACTTAGGGGGCTGGAAATGGGAGGGAGGTGGGGAGGGCTGGGGCAGTGGGCTGGAATGGGAGTAAAAGAGAAAACTGTACAAGAGCAACAATTAAAATAAAAAAAAGAAAAAAGAAAATTAACATGTATTCTGAGACACACTGAAGTGCAAATATATCACTTTGTTCCCTCTGTTTTGTTTGGACCTTAGGTGTGTAGAACTAAGTTGATGCTCCCCCTCAGTTTATAGTCAGCTACTATTGTTTAGTATTCTAGTCACCTCTTTTCATATTTAAAAAAAAATTATATATGTTTTCCTTTCATATACAAGATCTTACTCTTCTGCTTTCAGAAGAATCTTTTTCTCTTGTATTTAGTGCTTATACTTTTAATAAATCTGTCATATATGTTTCTAGATATATGTATTTTTCTAGAATGTATCATGTTATATTCTTGAAATATACATAAAATATTTTGATTTTTATTTAGCATTATTTGTGAAACTATCCATGTTGATGAATCTAAGGCTTATTCAGTACTTCTTGATTAGTTCATAGTTTTTAATCATTTGCATAGACTACATTTTACTTATCTATCTCTTTTTGATAGGCACCTACATTGCTTGTTACCACAAATGCAGAAATGAATATCCTCATGGATGTCATTCTGCAAGCATAGTGCAAGGGTATGCAAGAGTTTCTCTGGGGTATGATTCAAGGAATGGAATTGCCAGGTCATAGGGTACACAGTTCTTAATTTCTCTAAACCACGATCAGGTTGCTCTCCAGAATGACTCTACCAGTGTGAGATCCCAGTAGCAGTAAAATGGGGGTCAATGGTTTTAGTGTCAGCCACATCTTCTGGAGTTTAGAAGTGCTGTAACCTACTAATTTTTGTCAATCTGATAGGAATATACTGGTCTGTATTTTAATTTGAATTTATTTGATTGCTACTAAGGGTGAGCCATTATATATATGTTTTACATTTCTCTGTGTTAATTTCATAATGATGCTTATTAATATCTTTGTCCATTTTATTTTGAGTTTCTTGTTGATTTGGTGGAGTGTTTTTTATATGCTAGATAATATTCTTTCTTAGTTTTACACATTACAAATATCTTCTCTTAGTCTAAAACTTGTGTTTAATGTTATCTTTAATATTCTTCATTTTGATGCAACCGCATTCTGTTCATTTAAGGTCTTAAGAAATTCATTCCTACATTGTTTTAAGACTGTTAATTATTTCCCAAACTGTCTGTTTCAGCAAAGTTTCCCTAGCAAACAGAGCCTTAGGCAAGGCTTCAGTACCGATGCGGGGTCGTGTACAGTAAGTTCTCACTTATGTTGTCTATAGGTCCTTGGAAAATGCTACTTTAAGTGAAACAAGATGTACCTAAACCAATTTGACCATAGGTTAACTGATATAAACAAGAGTTAAGTTCCACAGCATATTTCTGATCACAAATGCATCACCACCAAATGTCTAAATAAAGACCCAAAACACTTCTAATATTAAGCATTGAAATAAATGTGAGTCATACATACCTTGGAGAAAGATTAATAAAAATAAGTAGGATATTTTCTTTCCAATTTGCTGACTTCAGTTTGGGCTCCCAGCTGACCAGAGTCTTTCCTGGGAGCTCAGGGTGCAAGGTGGGAGCCTTACCCTGCAGGGCACACTCACACCCACACTCACTCACACTGGGACAATTTAGACATGCAAATCCACCTCACATGCATATCTTTGGGACGTGAGGGTAAAATGGAGTACCCAGAAAAAACCCATGCAGACATGGGGAGAACGTGTAAACTCCACACTGGCAGTAGCTCCAGCCAGTAACAAAACTTTTATACAGAATACTGTTAAACAAAATCATGTTATTAGAGAACCTTCTGTATTTCCAATCTGACCGCCACTTCACAAAGAGGCATCCTGGTCTCTTCATCACATAGGACATATCCAGACAGGTTTGCACAGAACTATTTGTATTTTCCCATATAATAGACTTTTCTAAGAGACAAAATTCATCTGTCATCTCTCTATGTTAAAGTTACTCCCACAAAGAGTGAACTCTGGTTTGTACCACCCAACCCATTAACTCTCAAGGGAAGCCAATTTCATGACTTGATACCATAGTGCTGAGTCCAGAGGTAGCTCCAGGGAAAAGCCGGAGACTCTGGCTTGTGACCTATAGCATCATGTGGGCCCACATGTCGTTAGTCACTTTGGTGGCATGGGGAGTGAGTATGAGACCAAGAGAATCAGAGGTCAGGCATAGATGTGACTGATACATTGTTTACTGGCCTTTATTAGTTTTATATAATTTTGAAATCTGTTCAGTTCCTGCCAACTGGAATTTCTTATTAGAATGTTTTAAATTACAAATTGATTCAAGGATTAAGTTGACATCTTTAAATAGTAAGTTGTCTCTTATTTGTTTATTTTTGCTTTTGTTTCCCTTGCCTGCGTAGATAGATCCAATAAAATATTGCCATGAGTAATGTGTGAGATTTTGCTGCCTGTTTTCTTTTCTGAGTTTTATGGTTTTGGCTCTAACATTTAAGTCTTTGATCCATTTTGAATTTATTCTTGTGTGTGGTGTAAGAAGGTGGTCTAGTGTCCAATTTTCCCAACACCATTTATTGAATAAATTACCTTTAGTCCATTGTATGTGCTTGCTTCCTCTGTTGAGTTAATATTCAATATTAGTTCAACAGAGGAATTAAGAGACTATAAAGGTGTGGGTTTATTTCTGGGCTCTCTATTCTGTTCCATTGATCTATGTGTCTGTTTTTATGCCAGTATCAGGCTGTTTTGATTACTATGGCTTTATAGTATAGTTTGATATTAAATAGTGTGATTTCTCCAACTTTGTTCTTTTTTTTTTCAGTATTGTTGTTACTATGCTGGGCCTTTTATGGTTCCATATAAATTTTTGAAATATTTGTTCTAGTTCTATGAAATATGACATTGAGATCGTGATAGAAATTGTGTTGAATTTATAGATTGCTTTGGGTTTTATGTACATTTTAATGATGTTAATTATTCCTATCAATGAACATGGCATGTGCTTCCACTTATTTCTATCTTCTGTTTCTTTCTTCAGTGTCTTATAATTTTTTGAGTGCAGGTTCTTTATATCCTTGGATAGGTTTATTCCTAGGTATTTTATTTTTTTTGTAGCAAACATGAATAGGATTATTTTATTAATTTCCCTTTCTGTTAGTTCATCAAACTAAAAAGTTTTCCACAGCAAAGGAAATCATCAAGAAAATAAAAAGACAACCCCCAAAATGGGAGAGCATATTTGCCAATACATCTGATAAGGGATTAATATCAATACTTTATAAAGAACTTACAAAACTCAGCACTAAAAAACAACCAACCAAATTTAAAAATCGTAGAAGGGCCTGAATAGATACTTATTCAAAGAGGACATACAGATGGCCAATAGACATAGGAATAGAGCTCAATGTCACTAATCATCAGAGAAATACAAATTGAAACTGCATTGAGATGTCATCTCACACCTGTCAGAATGGCCATCATCAATAAATCAACAAACAACAAGTACTGGCAAGGTGGAGAAAGGGGAACACTTTTGTGCTGTTGGTGGGAATGCAGACTGGTGCAACCACTGTGGAAAGCAGTATGGAGATACCTCAAAAAATTAAAAATGGGCCTGCCTTTTGAGCCAGCAATCCTGCTTTTGGAAATACATCCAAAGGAATCCAAAACACTAATTTGAAAGAACATAAGCACCCCTATGTTCATTGCAACATTATTTACAATCACCGGTATATGGAAGCAGCCCAAGTGTCCATCAATAGAAGAGTGGATAAAACAACTATGCGACATTTACACAATGGAATTCTATTGGGCTGTAAAAAGGAAGAAAATTTTACCCTTTGTGAGGATGTGGCTGGACCTGGTGAACACTATGCTAAGTGAAATAAGCCAGTCAGAGAAAGGAAAATACCACATGATTTCAATCATATATTAGATTCATATATGGAATCTAATGAACAAACTGAACTAACCAGGAAAATGGGGACAGACTCATAGATAGAGAGCAGGCTGACAGCTCTGGGAGGGAGGAGGTTGAGGGGTAGAGGAATTGAGCAAAAAGCAAAAGGACTCATGGACATGGACAACAGTGTGGTGATGGCTGGGGGAGGGAGGCATAAAGGGGATAAATGGTATGAAGAAATACAATAAAAATTAAATAAAACAGTACATTGTCTAATTTATGGATATAGTATGGCTCAATTATTCAGATCTTTCATTCTTTGAAGGATTTTTAGTTTGTTATCTATCACATATTATTTATTAGTAATTTCTTAGGTTATACATATGAGCTGTTGTAAACTATTTTGTATTATGTTTTCTAATTTGTATTTGCTACTATATGTTATGTTCCCTCAAACTCCCTTTGGAGAATTGAGCTTATAACAGGATACATTGAACTCCGCTTTTAAGTTTGCACTTGAATTCTGTTTTACATAAATGATCTTATTGTATGGTAATACTGAGTCATCTCTGTGTTTTTGAATCTTTATTTTTCTTTTGTTGTTGCTTTTGGCAAGGACCTCTGGTATCATGCTGTAGAATAGCAAAGATAATAAAGTATGTTTTCTGAATTCTGTTATTAGAGGGTTTATATCTAACTTCTTAAGTATAATGTTTGCCGTAGGTCTTTTTTGATAGAAAGCTTTTAACAACTTACATTAATCTTTGTTTTCCAGAGAGATCTCTTTTGAAAAATCACAAATAAGTATTATGCTTTTTGAAATCTTATTTTCTGTATAAGGTCATTATAATTTCTGTAATAGGGTCATTGTGTGATTTTTATGTTTAGTCTAATAATGTGGTAAATTAACCACACATCAGATTTACTGATGTTGAACCATCTTTGATTCTGGGAAGCAGTAAACACTACTCGATGTATTTTCTTATGATATTTGATTTAGCTACCTAATATTTTATTTGGGATTTTCCCTCTGTGTTAATAGTAAAATTGTCATCTATTTTTTTCTTGTGCTGTTCTTATTTGGTTTTCTTAGCAAGACTATATTAGTCTTAAAGAATCAGTGGGTCATTTTTCTGTTTTCAAAATTTCTGTAACAATTCTTATAAGCAATATAGTATTTATTCTTTAAATTTAGATAGAACTTCCCAGTAAAACTGTCTAAGCTTGGAGACTCTTTAAGGGGGATAGGGTTAGAAGAGTACCTTTTTTCCCCTTCTATTTTTAATTTTTTTAAGGAACCTCCTTATTGTTTTCCATAGAGGCTACACCATTTTACATTCCCACCAATAGTATAGAAGGGTTTTAATTTCCAATTTCTCCACATTTTGCCAACACTTTATATCTATCTATCTATCTACCTACCTACATACCTACCTACCTACCTATTTTGGAAATAGCCATCCTAACTGGTGTGATACTGATTTGGCTATTCGGGGTGATTACGCACTTACTCTTTGATGTTACTGACTCTAATCATGTTTCTCCCTTATTCTTCTTTCTGTTTTCACTGTCTCTCGTAGTACCTTAAATCTAGTGGATGTATAATACATGTTATTGTGAGAATTTAAAAAAAAAACTATAAGGACTTTTTATGTATAAAATATGGAATGCTCTTATACACAGCTATATGCATGTTTTCCTTAGGTACTATAGAGAACATTGGACTTACTGTAGAAACCTTAGAGAACAATACTGCCTATTTTTTTATTCTTACCCTAGTTCACACTTGTTCTCTAGGAATTATGTCTTAAAAAGAATGAGCATGTCTTTACCTGTGTAGACAATTTTTAAAAATGCAGTGTGGGTGCATTTCAGTTGTAAGTGTCTGTACGAACAACAGAAAACGAAAGATGAGGCAAACAGAAGACACAGAAATTAGACTGGAGAGAGCATATCAACAATAATAGGGTTATTACTTTCTTCTTGTGGTTTGTCCTGAGTTCATGTTATTGAATTGGAAAAACAAGATCCTGGAAAACCCTTCTTCAGTCTGGTAGATTACTGGAAATCTCTTCTGTGTTTTCGCTTTTCTGGTGAGAAAGTTAAAGGTGGGGAAAGGAATGTGTGGGAAGAGGCCTACAATGGAAATACTTATTCTGTCAGGAGCAGCAGGGCCTCTTGGAGTTGTCAAGTGCTTTGTTTTATGTTCTAAAAGCCCTGATCTCTCTGTTACAGAATTTGGCAAGAAAAGCTGCTTTTTAAAAATAAACAGAAATGAACCGAGAGACATAGTGTGAGTCTCTTCTTGATTTTTTTAACTCTGTATCTCCAAGAAGGTACTGACATCTTCTGAAGGATAGTCAGGAGAGGGCAGGGGGTATGGGGAAGTTTGAGAAGTTACAAAGATGGACTCTGAACATTTATAAATAAGTGGCCATCAAATTCTAGGCTTTGTGTGTGGCAAGTGCTGACAGACACTAGTACCCAGGAAGTTCTTCTAATTCATCCCCCTCCAAGGGTGACGGAGCTATAGGTCACCACACAACTCCCTGATCACAGGAACTATTGTGTACTAGCAAAGGGATACCATTATTTGGAGGGAAGAAATAAGGTTCAAAATGGAAACTTTTTATTTCACTTGAATGCTAAGTGAGGTATGAGTTCATCCAGAATTAGTTCATAAAATATATTTTGATTTCACTTTCACTTTGTCCTTTTATGTTAATTGATGCAATTATGCATTAGCATCTTGGTGGTAACTTTAGCAGTTCATGGCTAAATCAAAACCTATTTTCTGGGCAGATCTAAGAACTTCAACTCTTATTTGAGGTTCTTTTACTTTAGAAAAACTGCAGAATGATGAAAAAAGAAGTATAGTGGATATTTTGAGGATATATTATACCTTATAATGAAGGAATATGGGTCTTAAAGTTTATATAACTTTATTCATACCTTTTTCCATACTGTGTCTGTTGTGTTAAGCAGATGAATTAATGAAAAAATTTCCTGTGTACATAGCTAAATAGCTATTATGGAAATTGCTGTGCCAGCTTGGTTAAACTGGAAACTATTTCTCTTGATTAAATTTACCAAAAGAGCCATATGAATGAAATTTATTTATTTATTCTTTAATTATATTCTATTGATTATGCTATTACAGTAGTCCTAATTCTTTTCCCTCTCTCCCCCCCCACACCCAGCACCTCCCACTCCCTCAGGCAATCCCTATACCATTGTTCATGTCTGTGAGTCATGGGTATAAGTCCTTTGGCTACTCCATTTCCTGTACCGTATTTTACATCCCTGTGGCTATTCTGTAACTACCTATTTTTTGTACTTCTTAATCCCCTCACCTCTTTACCCTTCATCCCCCTCCCACCTGGGAACCATCAAAATGCTCTCTGTATCCATGATGCTGTCTCTGTTCTTGTTTGCTTAGTTTGTTTTTTAGATTCAGTTATTGATATGTATGTATTTATTGCCATTTTATTGTTCACAATTTTGATCTTCTTTTCTCTTAAATGAGTCCCTTTTACATTTCCTGTAATAATAGTTAGGTGATGATGAACTCCTTTAGTTTTTTCTTATCGGGGAAGCTCTTTGTCCGTCATTTGATTTGAAATGATTGCTTTGCTGGGTAGAGCAATCATGGCTGTAGGTCCCTGCTTTTCATGATTTTGAATATTTCTTGCCCATTCCTTCTAGCCTGCAAAGATTCTTTAGAGGAATCAGCTGACAGTCTTACTGGAGTTCCCCTGTAGTTAACTGTTTCTAACTTGCTGCTTTCTAACCTTTGGCATTTAATTATGATGTGTTTTGGAGTGGGCCTTCTTTCATCCATCTTGTTTAGGATTCTTTGTGTTCCCTGGAATTGTATGTCTATTTCCTTTACCAAACTAGGGAAGTTTTCTTTCATTATTTTTTTTCAAATGGATTTCCAGTTTCTCACTCTTTCTGTTTTCCTTTTGGTACCCCAATGATGCAAATGTTGGACCTCTTGGAGTTATACTAGGGGCTACTTATACTCATTTTTTGGGATTCTTTTTTCTTCTTGTTGTTCTGATTTGTTGCTTTTTGCTTTCTTATGTTCCAAGTCATTGATCTGATTCTTGGCTTCATTCATGCTACTGTTGTTCCCTGTAAATTTTTCTTTATTTCAATTAGTGTATCCTTTGTTTCTGACTGGATCTTTTTTATGTTGCTGAGATCCTCCTTAAATTCCTTGAGCATCCTTAAAACCAGTGTTTTGAACTCTGCATCTGATAGATTGCTTATCTCCAATTTGTTTAGCTCTTTTTTCTAGAGTTTTGCTATGTTCTTTCATTGGGACCATGTTTCTTTGTCTGCTCATTTTGGCAGCCTCCTTGTGTTTTTTTCTATGTATTAGGTAGAGCTGCCATGACTCCTTGTCTTGGTAGCATGACCTAATATAGCAGGTGTTCTGTAGGGTCCAGTGACACAGCATCCCCTATCACTCAAGTTGTTACTCAAGGGGTACCTTTCTTGTGAGCTGAGTACATCCTCCGCTTGTAGTTGAGTCTTGGTTGCTGTTGGCAGATCAATGTAGAGATTTACCAGGATGGTCAGCTGCAAGGACTGGTTGTGACCATTGACCACCAACCTCTACCCTTTGTGGAGGATCAACTGTATAGGGTGGTGGTGTTACTGTCCACTGGGTGCACAGGCCCTAGGGTTTTCTGGGTGGTGGAGACTAAGGTCAATCCCCACCTGAGTTTTTCCCAGGGCTACCCTGCCTAAGCTGTAAAGCAATCTGAGATAGTTGCTACTTGTGCTGAGCTTGGAGCTCCCCAGACCAAGCCAAGCTGTGAATTTAGGCTGGCTACTGCTCTTGCCTGGCCTGAGGCCATTTAGCAAGAGGTATGAGGGATGGAACTCACTGAGGCCAGCTGTTGTTTGTTTGATAGGATTTAGGAAGTTGTGAAGCATGAACCAAGACCAGCCATTGATATGGAAAACTCACTGTTAACTGCTGTAAATTGGCTTCATCCTCAGGGGACCTCCAGGGTGGGGCAAACAGTGTCAGTCATGTTGATGGGGTCTCAGATTAGGTACCCACCTGCCAGCTCTGTGGCCCTATAGGGGGAGGGCTCAGAAAAGGAATAATGGTCTCTGCCTGACTTTCTGTCTTGGGGAAAGCTGTCCCTCAGCTATTGCCTCAATGCCAGACACTTCAGTTCCTCCCTGTATGCCACGGGTGCTTTTCATGCTGAAGCTCAGAAGGTGTGAGTCTGAATAAGTCCATATATGGGTTCTTTAAGAGGAACTGCTTGGGACTCCAGAAGTTTCTTCTGGTTTTTGTAGCCAGAAGTTGTGGGGATTCTTCTTCCTGGAACTGGAACCCTGGGCTGGGGAGCCTGTTGTGGGGCTGGGACTCTTCACTCCCAAGATATCCCTTTCACATTTTCATCCACCACACATGAGTGTGGGACCAGCCCTTTCCCTGTCTGCGCCCCTGCTGCCAGTCTGGATGGACGTGGTTTCTTTAGTTCTGTAGCTGTCAGACTTCAAGTCAACCCAATTTCTGATGGTTTTGAGTGATGGTTGTTTTATAATTTAATTGTAATCTTAATGTGGTTGTGCCAGGAGGCAAGCTGTGTTTACTTATGCTGCCATCTTGACCAGAAGTCTATGTGAATGAAATTTAGAAGGCTGAAGTAAAGCAGAAACCATTTTCTCTTAATATCTTTTTACTGTCAGATGGAGTGACCATCAGACACCTTGTGTCTGGTGGGTTCCAGCTTTTCCTTGCCATCCCATCGTCCTCCTGAATGCTAGAACTATTGACTATCACTGGCTATGGTTCGTTACTGGATACTTGGCCCAGGACCCATTGAGGCAGCAGCTACATGGATGTAACTGTTTCTCCATGTCTTTCCCTTCAAGGTTTCCCTTTAATGGCTGGATGTGCTCATCTAGCAAGCTTGACTAGTCAATGATGTCTTCTTTAATCCTTCAGCCAGCTCTTCCCATCTGCACCTTCCCCAGCGACACAACTGTATGAAGTCTAATTCCTTTGACCCCTATCACCTACCACTTACTGTGGCTCTGCTCTCAGGCTGGTACATCATCTAATTCAGCTGGGGAGTTGTGTCCATACTGTGTCCTCTTACGTGTTGTACCAGCAATTCTGATTGTTTTTTTTTACCATCACTAAATTATACTTTTTACCTTGATTTTACCTAAAAATAATACATTTTTAGAAGATATACCTCTCTCTTAAAAAGGAAAACTTTACATGGTGTTCGGTGCCAAAGTTGTTTGAGTTTGTAATACAGCTTTCTTCTTGGGTGTTTCACAAAGTATTGCTGAAAGAACTAGGAGGAGAGTTTTGCTTTTAAGTGGTTCTGGCAGGATTTTGTTTTGTTGGTCTGCTGCCTAGAATATTGAAAAGTCAGATATAATGACATGAAAGTTATTAACTACTAATATTAAAGCTGGCATATTTAGGAACCTCCTTCCTTGTAGAGAATAATGAGATCTGAAACAGTTCTTTGGGATACACCCTTCTATCTATGTGCCCTTCAACATGTTAAATATCATGGACTTTTAACAAATAAAAAATTAATCATTTCCCTACATGTGATTTTGAAGTTTGTCATTACTTTGTAGGCATTATTATTACGGCATTAATGTCCTGAGCAGGAGTTTGATATTTCAGATCATAAGCTAGAGATGTAGTTAAGCATTATCTGCTCAGTTAAAGGAGATATTTTTATGTGCTTTTGAATAAGCTTATTTTTTCTAAATCTTTTTAGGACTAATAGAAGTCAGTTTTTTCACTGAGAATATTTTAGACAAGGATTGGTTGTTAGTGAAATTCATGTGCAATGCCGACTGCCAAGACGGCCGTACACTTCATAAACCTCATAGGAGGTAGTCTGATGTATAAAACAGAGGTTCTGGTTCCCTGCTATATACTTCTTTGAGCCTTGGTCATTTTGTCCATGGAGGGGGATTAAAAATATAATGTTTGCTGGGGTTTTGAAAAGGAGGTATGTAGAAATAGTAGAAAATTAATGGAAGTTGGCTATTATGAATAAGTCCATTGTTCTTTGGTTCAATTTGTTCCATCCCCAATAAAATTTTCACATGTTCGTACTTATTAATTATATAAACTATTTTCTTTAAGGTTTATAATTTTGAGATAGATTTGGAAGTGCCCTAGAAATTCTTCTGTGTAATTAAAACAAATTTCAATTGTATTGTTGTTATTCAGTGTAGATAGGGTATATAAGTTGTTAAACCAGAAAGATATTGCTACTATTACAGCTGTGGTCAAATCATTGCAATTTAATAAAAAATATTATTATGTATAAAGCAATAATGGGCATTAGTGCCTTGAGGTCGTCATATGGGACACAGTCCTTTGTACTCAGTGCTGGATGAACTGACTCCTTGAGCAGGTGCCTGCCCAAGTCCCTGCTCTGGTAGTGCTTCCTCTGCTCGGTCCACCTGCCTTGCACACCACATTGTAACGTTTCTGTCTTTCTTCCTCAAGTCTGTCCCCTCATGATGGAAGGGGCCAGAAATAATGACGCTGGGGGTTCAAAATGCCGTATGTTTGTATATAGCTCAGTGACCTTGAAGAATAATGGGCACAGGTTTTGATTTCTCTGGGTATATATATACCTGTAAGTGAAGGATTTGGACTACATGATCTAAAATTCTTCCTAGCTCTGATTTTACGATTCAGAAACAGGCAAAGGGTTGGGTAAGGCAATGATTATCTGAGAAAAAAAAACTGAGTAGAGATTGAAAAGACATCCAGCGTTCATTTGCTTGGTTATATGAGCATAAACTGGCATGAGCTATCAATGCAGCCCAACAGACTGAACTGGTGGAATGGTTTAGCTGAAGTATATATACACAAGGCGTTATAGTGGTAACACATCTGCCGGATGAAGCACTAAAAGGATATTTTAAGTTGTGTGAGAGAAGAAACACTTGCTTTGAAAGAGACTTTAGACTTAAATTAGTGAAGTTGGTGTGTGGGGGGGTACAGAAGGCTCATTTCAATGGCAAAAATATTGGTCTTTGTATGCAAAGCTCCTGTAAATTGATCTTGTAGCTTATAGCAGGGGCATCAAACTCATCTTCACTGGGGGCCACATCGGCCTTGCTGTTGCCTTCAAAGGGCTGAACGTAGTTTTAGGACTGTACACATGTAACTACTCCTTAACTAGGGGCAAGGAGCTCAGCACTGCTGCCGGGTAGAAACAAGGTGCTGGGCCAGATAAAACAAGGTGGAGGATGGGATTCGGCCCATGGGCCTTGTGTTTGCCACCTGTGGCTTATAGAGTTAAAAAACATTAGCCATATCACATTTCTAATCAATCATATATTTCTTACTTTTAAATGTACACATAGGAATTAAATATTAGAATATATCATTAACTGAACAAGAGAGATGAATCCCTATTACTTGACTCAGCGTTACTTGCCCTTTGCTTCGATTGCAGTTCTCGTTCCGGTGTCTGTCGTGTCTAAGCTTCCGCTATGAGCGGGCATTTTCTGTGTGAGCTGGGAGTGTGTGTAGCGTGGAGGTTGACTGGGGAGGAGTGCACCTGTTTTTTTTTTTTTTTCTCTCAAGACTACTAGGTTATTTGAAACTGAATTAAAATGTCCTCTTTAGCCTCATCCTAGGATACACTTCCTTTGTTAAATCAACATGGATTTTTTGATTCACGCAAAGGAAAAGGGAAACCAGTTCATTGAGTACCCACTCTATGGGAGGCAGAGTAAGTGGTAGGTGTTATTCCTATTTTGTAATTAAAAAGTCAAAGAACTTGCACAGGGTCAATATCTATTTACTGTCAAAAGCAAAATAAAAATTACAGCCTGATTACAATATCTGTTATGTTTCCTGAAACAGATTCTTGCAATAATGACATGCTTTAGCCTCATACATTTTGATGACACTTGCCTGTAAAAAGTACAATTACTTATATAAATGTATTTCAAATAAGGTTTGGTAACCCTAGAGACTGTTTCCATAGCTGGTTGCTTTAGAGTGTATTCAGCAGTGCTTTTTTTATTACCATATTATCTGTCTTTTTATTTGTGTGGTTTTCATCTTTTTGTTTTCACTTTGTGATTTAGTCCTCCTGTTAAGTGTGTTTTGGATATACATACCCTAGGGGACTAAGCATATTTGAAATTGTGGAAATAACTAGGATGACTAACTCCATTATTTTTTGATGGCTGTAGTTCAATGAGGAGGTTCGGGAAACATCTTTTTAAGTTATGTGTTTAATGACATTAAATTCCTTTTTGGAAATGCACGTTTAGAAATTCTTAGCCATGATAGTCTTTAGGGTAATAAGCAAGCTGCAAGGAAAAATTTTATATCTTCCACTTTTAAAAATAACTACATTCTAAGATGATTTGGCCAGACTTTTTTTCGTTTCCTTTCCTTTAAAGTAATCTCAAGTTACCCTGTAAATTAAAAAAAAAAAAAAAAGAAAGGAAAGAGAGTAAGTGGTGAGTGTCCAAAGCCTCCTTAAGCCAATGAAGATAGGTTATCTCATTTCATGTGGCCTGTGTGTTCCCTAGCACGAAATATTAAATGCAGTTATGAGTATCAAAAGTCACAGATTTCTTTCTTTTCATTAGAAGTTAGCCAGTCTGCTTACTGCATGCTTGGTTCTTGTGGGTTGTGGAATGCATAAATACTCTTTGTTTTCAACCATATTACAAATCAGCATGTTGTATCTTATCCTAGTTCTATATAAAGCAGTATGATATTATGAGGAAAGAAGTTGATTATGAGAAAAGAAGCTGCATTAAATAAATTCTACTTTTATGCTTATCGCTTTATTAATTCAGATGAAGGAACTTACTAAGCTCTGTTTTATTTATCAAAAGAATATTGTTATCATCCTATTTTCTTTTCCAAGAGGATGTTGTTACTATAAAATTATGTACTTATAATGTCATCTGAAAAGAACATATTATTTTCAGTAAGATAGTCTTGTAAGAATGGAATTTAATTTAATTTTTTTATCAGTAAATCATAAACAGCACTTTTTTTCTGGTGTAGCAGCTTACTTCTTGGTTCTGTATTTTCTGGAAGATACACTAATGATGTCGCTTATGGTGGTATCTAGGTATGGTATCACCCTGTTCAGTTTGCAGCTAGGTAAAGTTGGGCCTGCCTTGGCAGGAACAGCAAAAACAAATCTGGAAACACACAGTCCCTAGTTTTATTATTCTTTATAGCTTACATCCATCAGTATTAGATTAGAAATAGAACAAGGATATACTTACCGATGGTATTGTTAGGACACTGAAGCCAAGTAGGACATGCAGACTGTCACAGTTGTAATGAGCCATAGGACTTTGAAATTACACTGTGAGAGTTTGCTTCTTGATTCTCCCAGTTATTATTAGCTGTGACTGTAAGTAGATTATTTAACCTGTCAATGTCAGTTTTCTTAACAGGTGAATAAGGCTAAATGTAGTATTTATATGATAGGGTCTGTGGAAAGTTTGGATGAGCCAACCCATGTAAAATTCCAAGAACAGTGACTGATGATAGAAATGTTTGTTAGCAGTTATTATGTATGAATACTTGGAAAACTGCATGGCATAAAAGAATAATCATTTGTTCTTGCTCACTCGTCTCTGGTTGGCTGGGTGTTGGTCAGTCTAGGCTGGGCTTACCTGAGTGGCTCTGGTTGTGGCTGTTTTCTTTTATGTGTAGCTGCTCTCTGAGAGTTGTGCTCAGGGTTGCTCTGCGTGTGTGTGTGTTTTCTGGAGCCCAGGTTGAAGTGGCAGCAGCTAGCTTGGCAAAGTTCTTATAGCAATGGCAGAAATAATGAGATAACAGGTGGAAAGATATGATTTTTGTAAGAAATAGACATGAAACTAGCACAGTGCCACTTGCATTCACGTTCCATTGGACACGCCATGTGACCAATCCCAACATCAGTATAGTGTGCAGGTGCACTTCATGTTTATGAGATTGTGGAAAGGGCATATGTATTTTTCATTTACAAGGAAATGAAAAAAATGTGACCAATATTTCAGTTTTTTTCAGTGCTCAACAAATTTTAGATATTGCTTCTGTTACTCTTCTTCTTTTAATTATTTTTAACCTCTTTCCTTTTTTTCCCCTTTAGCCATAAACTTTCTGGTATGGGCAAAATAGGTGCTGAACGTGTACCATTCTTGTGGTTTTAGCAGCGTTATAAGCCTGCCTAGCCACAAGCTCTTTTTCTTAATGCACTGGCTTAATTTCAGCATTTAGATCATGGCTTAAATATTAAATTCTCATGAAGCCTTTCTGTCTGGACTTTCTTTGACTTCTTTTGTCATTCCTTTATTTCATTTAGAGTACTTATTTTCATTTGTAATTTTCTATTTTTTTTGTTTATTTCCTTTATCCTCCTATAATACACATTCCAGGGAGGCAGGGACTTTGTCTTTATCACTGTGGGAGCCTAGTGCTGAGCTGAGTGTCTGACATACAATAGCCACTCAGTAAAAATATTTTCCATCCCTTACATCCAAGAATGAACAATTTGGATGAGATGAATGATATAGGTTTATACTTTTAGTTGAAATTGTTTATCTTCTCTAGTGTTTCTCATACTGGAGTGGTAGTTTGCTACAAGCTTTTATAAAATAACACATTAGAGCACTCACACATACAATAAAGGACTTCATTTGAGAAATAGTGATTTTTTTAGGAAGTGAATTTAGCAATGATTAAACTAACTTTTATATCTTAAAGATGCAGAGAATTAAAGAAATTATTTGGATTCTGGAGGAAATAACCTGAATAAATATTCCAGCTCCAGCAACAGATTGCTTATGTTTTTAGAGAGTGCATTTCCTATATAGCAGGTCCTTGAGTAATTTCATTTCATTCAACGTCATTTTGTCAAAATGTTGATGGGGGGAAAAATGGATTTCGGGGCAGGGTCACTTTCTGTGTGGCGTTTTCACATTGCTGCATATCCATGTGAGTTTCCCCTCGGTGCTTTGTGTTTTCCCCACATTCCGAAGATGTGTATGTGAGGTCAGCTGGCATGTCTGGGTGCTTCCAGTCTGGGCAAGGGCAGGGCTGTGCATGGCCCTGTGACAGAAGGCTTGCTTCCTGCCTCTCCTCCCCAGCAGCTGGGATGAGCTCTGGCCACCTGCGACCCTGAACTGGAATGAGGTGGACTGGAAAATAGTTATCTTACTTGTTTTTATTAATTTTTCTTAACTGCATGCATAGCTCACATTTATTTCAGTGTTTAATATCAGAAGTGTTTTGGGGCTTTATTTAGTTTGATGATATTCTTGTGACCAAAATAGGAACTTAAGTCTTATTTATATCAATTAGCCCATGGTAAAATTGGTTTCATTATACACTGTTTTGCTTAAAGTCAATTTACAAGAACCTATTGATGACATTAGTGAGGGCAAAATGGGATAATTTTACATATTTTATGAACTTTATAGGGTTGCAAGTGACATTGCAGCAGAGTTCCCAACTGGTGGCTTGAGGATAGAGTAGTCCACAGATAAGTCTGTCTGACATATATTTTTAATGGAAATTTTCTCCACATTAAAAAATCCACATTATTTCCTTATCAAACAATAAAAGATTCAGAAATACTGGGTTTTCTGAATCTCCTTTGTGCTATACTGTCGTTTATACAGATTGCATTTTGTACATGGTATACTCTTCAATACTCATTTGTAATTATTACTCTTTGCAGTTCTTAAAAATCAGGTAGGAGAGAAAAAGAGAATATTTATACTGCCTTTTGTACTTACCTACGTATGTAGTTATTTATAGAGTCCTCTTTATTTATTTATGTAGATTTAAGTTGCTGTTTAGTGTCCTTTCATGTCTAGCCTCAAAGACTCCCTTTGGTATTTCTTGTAGGCCATGCTGGCTAACAAAACATTGTATCAGTTTTTGCTTACCTGGGAATGCCTTAATTTCCTCATTATTTTTGAAGGATTATTTTGTTGGATATAAAATTCATGGTTGGCAGTCTTTTTCGTTTAGCCCTTTGAATGTGTTCTCCCACTGCATTCTGGCCTCCATGGGTTCTGTTAAGAAGTTAGCTGTTAATCTTACTAGTGAATCTTGTGCATGAATCTTGTTACTTCTCTCTTATTGCTTTCAAAATTCTCTTTTTGTCTTTGTTTTTTGACAGTTTGATTCTCATGCATCATGAATCTCTTTGTTTATCTTGCAGCTCATGGGGCTTCTTGAATATATAGGTCTATATTTTTCTATCAAATTTAGGAAGTTTTTAACCATTACTTCTCTTCTTTAAAGTTCTTTTTTTCCCTTTCTCTTCTTCTGGGTAGGTCTCTTATCATGGATATTTTGGTATGCTTGATAATGTCCCAGAGCCTCTGAGGCTCTGTTTATTTTTTTCTTTGTGTTACTTGGATACTCAATTGACCTGTTTTCAATATGCCAGTGCTATTTTCTGGCTGCTCAAGCATACTGTTGTGCCTCTGTAGTTTATTATTTATTTTTATTACTAAAGTTTTAACTCCAGAATTCTGTCTGGTTCTTTATAATTTCTACTTCTTTGTGAATATCCTTTAATTGATGAGGCAACTTTCTCATAGAAATGTACATTTCTCTAAAATGTACATTTGTGCCTGATTTGACATTCCAATTGCCATTAACTATATAGAATTTGTGTGATCTGCTAAATTGTTGTTTTCTACCATTAGATCATTTTTTTCTACTAGATCATTTTTTAAAAAAATTATTTATTTTGTTTTTAGACAGAAGGGAAGGGAGGAAGAAAAAGATGGAGAGAAACATCAGTGTGTGGTTGCCTCTCGTGCACCCCCTGCTGGGGACCTGGCCCACAACCCAGGCAAGTGCTCTAGACTGGAAATCAAACCTGCAATCCCTTGATGCCTAGACCTGCACTCAAACACTGAGCCACACCAGGCAGGGCAATAATTTTAAAACTATACTTTTGGTCAATAAAAGACTTGAAATGATGGTTTGACCCAGGTTTAAATCACATTGTTACAATTTGAATTGCACTGAATTCAAGTTAAATTATTTGCAACCAATACATGTTCAATTATAAAAAAATCAAGCTTATCTTGTGATCATTGTTTCTTCTCTCAGTCCCTCCTAGTCCGTGAATACATCTCTGATGTTTCTGCTACCTCCTTGTGTCACATTTGCTTGTATGGTGTCTCCAGTCTTATTCATTCTGTCAGTGCTTAGAGTGTTGCCTGGAAATTTTCCCTGAATATTTGCTTAGTAAAGAGATAGATGTTCCCCAACTTTTGTGATCACGTGTATTCATGTTCCTACCCCAAATTTTGGGCACATACCTACAATTTTCTGTGACCCCTTTTCCTAGATGTCCAACAGGTAACTTAAATCTAACTGGTACCATTAACCTAATCAATAGACCTGCTCTTTTTTCTACATCTTCCAACCTGGGTAATACCATCATGAATTGTGTTACTGTTGAAATAACTTCTGGTTCTGGGCCCTCCCTTCTCTGTATTTCCTGGATTTATTTCAGACCCCCATGATCTTTTGAGGTCATTGCTCTGTGCATGAATTTCAAGCTACCTTCTCTCTGGGGCTGGGTAGTGCTATAGGGTTTCAGTTTTTACTTTAGTAATTTACACTGGGACAAGATTATGTCTACTCAGTGTGTTTCTGGGCAGTATCTTAATTTCTTTTTCTTTTTATTGCTAACTTTTCATCTGTTCACTTTTTCAAAGAAGGTACATAAGAGAGAAGAGTAAAGTATTCCAACAAGACTCTCAGTTTCTAATTGTGCTTGACAATATTCAATTGTGAAAGCAGTAGAAATGGCTAAAAACAGGGTTTTAGAATTGATGGTGAAGTTCATTCTCCCCTGTTACTTTTCCCCCTAATTATCTGAATGTAGAAAAAGAAACATCATCTTCTAGATAATGTTTAGTATGACTAGATATGGATGGTGTTTGCCTCTAAAGTTTATACTGGATTTTGGTTGGGTAAGGCTGGCAAAAATGTGAAAAACTCACAGCTTTATTTCCCCCCACCTGAGAGGTGTTTGAAAGTCTTTCATGAATGTAACTTTGTGTAAACCTACCTAAAAATTTATACTCAAAGAAATCTTGTCCTTAGCTAGATCATATGTACATTGTTTCCTGAAGAGTGAGGGCCGAATCTACATTATCAGTATCTTACAGACTTAGGCTGAGATTATGTGTTTACTCATAAAAGATCTTATATATTGCAAGAACAAAGCATCTTGGATAGCCGTCTCTCCTGCCATTCTAAAATACATTGCATAATTCAAACAATGTAAATGTATGCAAAATGCTTCAAGTCTGATTTTTCAGATGATAAATTGAATGCAGGTGTTCATTGTTTACCTAATTGTAAGATAGCCTATTTTGTTTCTACTTGAAACATTCTGAGCATGGATATATAACTGCAGAGTGAGAAACGTGTGCATGCATGCCTTTGATTTAATGTTTCTCTAATGTATATATTGTTCTTTGTTGGGCACACTTCCCAGGCTGCCTTGCAGAAATAATACTGTGAATGATGTTGAAGCTGGAAGGGTAGATATGTAATCGGATTAATTTGTAGCCATGACCATTGCATAATTACCATAAAACAATGGCTCCTAACTTTATTGTGTGTATTATTAAAGCTTTGAAACTTGTGAAATATCTTCCAAGAAAAATAACCACATTATACAGAAAATATTTTTTTCAGAGGTTTTACAGTCCCTATGAGTCCTATTCATTTATTTCATGTTAATATCCGTGTTACATTCTCATACACTGCTTATGGGAATATAAATTGAAACCACCTTTATGGAAGAGAACTTGGAATTATTTATCTAATTAGAACACACATATTTCTGTTTCTGGGTAAAGATAACCAACTGAACATGTATCTAATTTTGCCCACTACTCAAATCTTATTAAGGCTACTAGAAAAGGATTTAAAATAAAATGACATGGACCTGTAAGTCTAAGGAGAATAAGAAAGAGGACAATGGCAAACAAATAGCTGGGAAACAGGTAGATGAGATCTGAGAGGGCTGAATTATAAAAAAGTTGTAGGGACAGCAAAAAAATAAAATTGCTTACAGTACAACTCCCCAAAAGTTCAGTACCTTGCAGCACCAGGTACCTCTAGACCTGAGTGAAAGGGGACGAAATAAGGTGGGACTGTTGAAAACTATTTAGAAGCAGTCTGATCTTTAAATCACCTTCTATACCTTAAGACCCTGCCCATCTACCTACAGAGGCAGGTGGGTGAGAAGCGCCCCCTCCGTGTGGGTAGAATACCGAATGTAATCAAGGGAAGGGGTGTCTTGCCCAAACATTGACTAACAGACCACATGCCTACTGCCTACTGACTTGGGAAGCCCATGGCCTCTTCTCCACTCAACAGCCAGTATCATGGTGGCTTGGCTTTCTCTCCTGGCTAAAAGTTGTGAGAAAGAGTATTGTTTAGAGAATCTGTTCAGTCTAAGAAGAAAGACCTAAAAATACTAATCTCAGAGGTTGCCCAGTAAGCATCTGAGCCTTATCACCCTACGGTAAAGCTTGGTCTGCAGAAACTCCACCACTGTACTCATTGCTTCATAGCTTTTGAATCTCCTACTCTTAAATATAAGCTGACGAATTACCATACCATCTGAAGAATGCACCTACTAGAAGGCAGAGACCAAAGCAAATAGGAAACAGTAAGATGGAAGAAGCAGTGAATATGCAGGAAAAGGAAACTTTGAAAAAGTTAGTGTCATTACAGAGGTAGAAGTTATTTGAAATGTGGAACAAGATCAAAATGCTAGAAAATAAACATTTAGGAAAAAGATTTGGGGTTAAAAATAAATCTGAGAAACTCTTCCTCAGAACAAAAAATATATAGGAAAGAAAGGAAAACTCAGAAGTCCAGTCAAAGAGGCAATCCTCTATAGCAAAATATTCCCCCCCCAAAAAAAAAAAAACAGAGGGAAGGAAATATCATCAAAATAAAAAATAAAGTTTATAAAAATGTACCTCTTATGCTCCGTTTTCAGAAAGCTCCTAGAAGATCTTTTCTACAGAAATTAGGGAGTCAAATCAAGAAAGATTATATCGGATGCAGGGGACAGGAGATCCATGACAGGGGAGAGATGAAAATTATTACTGGGATGATGAGTTGGGAGTTTTTAGGATGATATTTTGTGGCTGGCAGAGGATAACTAGTCCATGTTGGAAAGGTCAGAAATCTCCAAAGGTGATTCTTCAGGCATACAAATTGTCAAGGTGCCTTATGTGTCCGAACATCTTGAGAGTAGATCTAGGCAAATAGTTAACTGTTTGCTATTGAGTGAGTCATGCGTATAGAAAACTAAACACTTAAAACAAAAGGTAAGCTCTAATTCTAGGGAAACAAAGACTTGTGTAGGAAAGGAATTATAATATATGACTTGGCAGTGAGTAGTGTTTACATAGACAATGATGTAAATAATATTGATTGAAGAAAAATTCTGATATAGAAGGGATGGGGAATGGGAAGTGTTAGTGTGTATTGAGGTGAGGCTGGGAGGAAAGAAGACAAATTCTTCTTCCGTAGATGATGCCCAGTTCTGAAAATCAAGAGGCAGTATTGTAGGTATGTTATTGAGAGATGTGGTGTCATAGGCACAGTATTTGGTCCAATTCTTCGTCTTCTGTCATAGTGCTTTACTTCTGCACTCTTTCCCTGGCCTCCTGGCAAGTGAAGTGTATTTTCCTGCTCCTTGATTCTCAGCTTGGCCTCCTACTTGCTTTGGTATTTTAATGAAAATGATATAGGCAGAGGCTTAAATGTGCCTGTGCCATTGAGTGTGTTCTCTTGTGCGTCTACAATTGCCCTAAGGAAGGCATAGGCTAGGTAGTAGCAGCCTCTCCCTTTGGCCTGCAAAGTGCCATCCATGGATCAGAGCTACCACAGCTAACCCACAACCCTGCAGCTTGGAAGCATAGTCACCTCAGCCATCCCACAGCTGTGTGACCAAGAAAAGTGTATTGCTACCCGCCGCTGAGATCGTATGTGTGTTTAGAAGGAAACATGACTGCCTCTGAGAAGTTGAAGAAGGGTCAAGGGAGCAGGGCAAGCTTTGTGATAACTAATCTTGTCTGGGTATTTGCTTCTTCAAACCATAAATTGTAACTGATAAAATATGAACTAAAAATCATAAAATAAAAACACAGATTATATGATTGATTTGTAGTTGGAGTTTATAAAGGAGATTTAGTAGATGGACAAGACAGGCAGTTGGGGTGTTTGTAATAAAAATTTTCATGTCTTCAACCATAGTCTCCTGGTTGATAAGGGCAGTCTACAAGGGAGGGTTTTTAACAAAGAGGAAATGGAGGTTTTACAGGATTGGATGCCTCAATGAGGTAACATGTTCACTTTAATGTGAGCAGAAAGTGAGAGAAATGATGCATGAAACCTCTGGTCAGAGACTGAGTTATAGAAGTTAAGAATTTTAGAGAGACACTAGTAGAGGTGAAACCAAGTTTCCTGGTTTGATTAGAGAAGTTAGTTGTTCAAGTGCAGGTAAAGTTCAAGGAAGCTGCTAGAGTATTTGAAACTCTACATGTGGACC
>PVKU01008452.1:0-73588 GCA_004027475.1 Anoura caudifer
ATCCAAGATTGCTCTATCCAGCAAAGCTTTCATTTAGAATGGAAGGGCAGATAAAGTGCTTCTCAGATAAGGTCAAGTTAAAGGAGTTCATCATCACCAAGCCCTTATTATATGAAATGTTAAAGGGACTTATCTAAGAAAAAGAAGATAAAAAATATGAACAGTAAAAAGACAGCAAACTCACAGGTATTAACAACCACACCTAAAACAAAAGCAAACAAAGCAAACATCTAGAACAGGAACAGAAACAAACACAGAAATGGAGATCACATGGAGGGTCAGCAACAGGGGAGTGGGAGGAGAGAGGGGGAAAAGGTACAGAGAATAAGTAGCATAGACAGTAGGTAGAAAACAGATAGGGGGAGGGCAAGAATAGTGTGGGAAAAGTATAAGCTAAAGAACTTATGACACATGGACATGAACTAAAGGGGGGGAATGTGGGTGGGAGGGGGTGTGCAGGGTGGAGGGGAATGATGAGGAAAAAATGGGACAACTATAATAGCATAATCAATAAAATATATTAAAAATAAAAAAAGCAAAAAAAAAAAAAGAAATGCATATATTTGAACCAGTTGTAGCATATTACTGAGTATCTCATTAATTAAAATGAATTATATTAAATATATGGGACATGTTAACTGAATTCTCTAAAAGTTCTCAGAAGATGTGAAACCCTGAAGAGGATCTCCTGTGAGCCATTTCCGCTGTTTTTCTAGATAACGATGTAAAACCCAAAGAAAGCACTTCATGCAATAACACAGGCTGAACCTTACAAATGCAAATGCTGCTAAAAAAGTAAGACACAACACCTAGAGTAGGTTCCATTTAAAGTTTAAAAGGGCAAAATTCAACCACACTGCCTAGGGATACATACAAGGGTATACAGGGTTATGATGACCACAGAAGCCATTGCCACACAACTGTCACACTCTGCAGGTACACATGGGAGATGTGAGGGGCTGTGACTGGAAGACATGAGTGACACCGGCAGTGCTGGCCGTGCTCTATATCATGAGATGAGTGCTGATTGCATAAGCATTTACTTCATAATTAATTGTTAAATTATAGGTATGTTTTACATACTTTTCTATATATATATACTATATTTCAGTTTAAAATATAGGCACCCAAAAATCCAATGTTTCATGGTAAAAAAAAAAAATCAAAACATTTCCAGTATGAAATAATTTGCAGTTTAAAAAGTCATTATTCTAAGTAACACAAAACTGCCTACAGACACAGTTCAGTGTCTCTGGTCTAAAGCAAAAGTCCCAAACCCCAGTGCTTACCAGACCCTAGCAAGGAATATCAAAAAGCAGAGTAAGTCTCACAGACTGCATCAAGCAGAACTACAAGCCTGCTCTGAAAAAGGACAGCACCCACTTAGTGTAGACAGACAGCAGCAACTGGTATGTGTGGAAATGGAAGCTTCTTTCAAGACAGAAAGAATGGCTTTTCCTCTTTTTAAGTATATTTTATTGATTATGCTACTACAACTCTCCCATTTTTTTCTCTCCTTTATCTCCCTCCATCCTGAACACCCCTCCCACCAGCATTCCCCCTCTTAGTTCATGTCCATGGGTTGTATATATAATTTCTTTGGCTTCTCCATTTCCTATACTTTCCTTTTTTTAAGATTTATTTTTAGAGAGAACAGAAGGGAGAAACAAAGAGAGGCAGAGAAACATCAATGTGTGAGAGAAATATCAATGGGGTACCTCTCAACCTGCAACCTAGGCATGTGCCCTAACTTGAGAATCAAACCAGCAACCCTTTGGTTCACAGGCCAGTGCTCAGTCAACTCAGCCACACCAGCCAGGGCTCCTACACTTTTCTTAACTCACCTCCCCATCTATGTTGGTCCTACTAATTATGCTTCTTATTCCCTGTACCTTTTCCCCCCATTCTCCCCTTCTCCACCAATAACCTCCCATGTGATATCCATTTCTGTGATTCTGTTCCTGTTCTAGTTGTTTGCTCAGTTTTTGTTTTTTTTTTCAGGTTCAGTTATTGATAGTTGTGAGTTCCTTGTCATTTTACTGTTCATAGTTTTGATCATCTATTTCTTAGGTAAGTCCCTTTAACATTTCACATAATAAGGGCTTAGGGATGATGAACTCCTTTAACTTGGCTTTATCTGGAAAGCACTTCATCTGCCCTTCCATTGTAAATGAAAGCTTTGCTGGATAATCTTGGACATAGGTCCTTACCTTTCATGACTTCCAGTACTTTTTTCCAGTCCCTTCTTGCCTGTAAGGTGTCTTTTGAGAAATCAGCTGATGGTCTTATGGGAACTCCTTTGTAAGTAACTGTCTCCTTTTCTCTTGCTGCTTTTAAGATTCTCTCCTTATCTTTAATCTTAGGGAACTTAATTATGATGTGTCTTGCTGTGTTTCTTCTTGGAACCAACTACTTTGGGACTCTCCAAGCATCTTGAACTTGGCATGTCTAGTTCCTTCATGAGATCGGGGAAGTTTTCCTTCATTATGTGTTCAAATATTTCTTGCCCTTCTTCTTCAGCTTCTGGCATCCTTATGATTGGAACGTTTAAAGTTTTCTCAGAGGTTCCTCAGCCTCTCCTCATTTTTTGGAATTCTTTTTTCTTCATTCTGTTCCAGTTGGTTGTTTATTTCTTCCTTTTGTTCCAAGTCATTGATCTGAGTCCTGGTTTCCTTCCCTTCACTGTTGATTCCCTATGTATTTTCCTTTATTTCATTTTGTATAGCCTTCATTTCGCAACCTTACCTAACCATTTCTGTGAACACCCTAATTACCAATGTTTTGAACTGTGTATCTGATAGGTTGTCTATCTCTTTGTCACTTAGTTCTTTTTCTAGAGTTTGGTTCTTTCACTGGAGCCATATTTCTTTGTCTCAGCACACCTGTTACATTGTAAGGTAGCCTTAGATATTCACCAGGGTCAGGCAACTCACTTCGCTGCGTCAGGGAACTATATGTGGGGGAGGGGTCCGAGAGGGAACAATGCCTCTTGCTCAGCCCTCGACCCACTTTGTCACTTCCCTTGGTTCCTACAATTGGATTATGCCCTTTCAGGTGCTGATTCCCATGTGAATGCACTTGTGTACGTTCTAGGATCCCATGGGCCTCTCCAATGGACTCTCCTGTGGGACTGGGAGTTTCTCCTGCCTCTGCAACCCCCACAGGTTTTTACAGCCAGAAGTTTTGAGGCTTTAGCTTCCCATGCTAGAACCCTGGGTTGCGTGGTTTGTCTCGATCTCCAGTTGTTCCTCCCAGCTTATCTGCACACAAATGTGACACTGCCCAGTTCCCAGCTGCTGCCTTGTTGCACATCCTCTCCATCTGGCTTCCCATTCTGCCCTTTCTACCAGTCTGGATGAATGTTTCTTCTTTAACTCCTTGGTTGTTGGACTTACACAGTTTGATTTTTCTGGCAGTTCTGGTTGTTTTTGTTTTTAAATTGGTTGTTATCCTTCTTTTGGTTATGTCAGGAAGCAAAGAGTATCTACCTATGCCTCCATCTTGGCTGGTTCAGAAGGAATGGCTTTTATATGATATCTCCCAATCTCTAATCACTGGCAACTATATAACTCAAATTTAATTTTTAAAAACACTGTGTAAGTCAAATAAAATATGTCCATTGCTAGACAAAGACCAAGGGCTATCTTACTTTACCTAAAGCCTTCTGTTTCTTCTTTGCTTTGAAGTCCACCCCTTAAAGCCTACCCCTTTCTCTCATTCAGAAAAACTTCACTGAGCACCTATTATATGCCAGCAACTAGGGCAACAAAGATAAAAGCTGCCCACTATATCTACAGTAGACTTTTAAGGAATATCCAATCTGCTCCTTCCTATACCTTCCCATCTCCTAAAATGAGAAAACCTGGGAGATGAGGCTGACATATTTGTCTCTTCTCTTTCTTTCAATCCCCACATCTAATCCTTTAGGAAATTCTGTCAGCTCTGTCATCCAACTATATCCAGAATCCAACCACATAACAACTCTACCATCTCCACCCTGGTCAAAGCTATCAATTTCTCTTACTCAGACACTCCTCATAATCTCCTTACTTGTACCCTCGCCCTCTTTACTGTCTACTCTCCATACTCTCGCCAGAGAGATTCTTATAAAACCAAAATTATTTTCCAGCCCTGGCTGGCATAGCTCAGTGGATTGAGCATGGGCCTGTGAACCAAGGGATCATGGTTCGATTCCCAGTCAAGGCACATGACTGGGTTGTGGGCCAGTTGCCAGCAGGGGATGCACGAGAAGCAATCATATATTGATATTTCTCTCCCTCTTTCCTTCCCTTCCCCTCTAAAGATTAAAAAAAAAAAAAGAAGTTTAAAAACTATTCTCCAATTACCTCTCCTTTTCACTCATTGAAAAAGTCGAAGCCCTAACCATGGCCTAAGGCCCCATAGTATCTAACCTCTAAACTAGACTTTAGCTGTCTAAGACAACGATCCTGTGCTAGACAAATCTATTATTTGTTAAACTTTCATAATTTCCTTGAAGTTTTTTAATAAAATTCCTTCTTCAGAATATTTATCTTTGACAATCAAAGGGACTAGTAAATGGTTCAGGTACTGACAAGATTTCATCACCCTTGACTCAGCAACTATATTCTAGAGACAAACTCCCACATGTGCAGAGACACAAATATTTAACAGCTTAAGGGGAATAAGTTATTTCTACAAGTAGATGTGAGGAAAGCTTAGATTTTTTCCAAAGCTAGGCCAGAAGAAATGGAACCAGAAGTCTGTCCCACAAGTCCTGGCTCACCAGAGGGAAATGTTCAAGAGAGAGACTATTTTCTCTTCACAGCAGACCTTCAAAGCATAGGCTCTAAAATCAGAAAATTAGGTTAAAAGTAGACTACTGCTTACTAGATGGGACACTGTGGGCAAATTATTGAACTTTCTGAGTCTGTTTTATAAGATGCTAAATGAGACTTGAGAGTATCCCTTTGGCGCACGGAAAGGCTATAATTAATGCAGGGGCCTGGCACATAATAAACACTCAATATGGTAGTTACAAGGCCTATGAGGCTGGTACCACTAGCCTCAAAACTCTGCCCATGACCAAATAGTATCCCCTCTCTGACAGGCCATAGTTCTTCTGGCTCAACATTCAGAACCAGAGGCACTCTGGCAGCATGACACATAATGCTTTTGGCTTAAGACCAAAACCTTTTCAATGGACAGTCATCTCTAAAAGCATAAAAAGGCTGCCAGGACAATCTGACTTGTTTTTTAAAAATCACTTTATAGACACATGTAATTTGTCAGGTGAAGAATACCAGCCCCATAGCTGGAGCCTACATTTGCTGATTGTTAAAGCACCTCAATTAGTAAAGCTGAGTTTTTGTTTTGTTTGCAAAGATAACACTAATGGTGCCAAAAGAAAAAGAGAAGTGCAACAAATACAAATCTTAAGCCATTTTCACAACCATGAGGCTTCAGTATACCATTCAAATGAGAAGTCCTCCTCCCACAAACATAATACTCACCAATGGCCCTGCGGAAGTTCTCCATCAGCACTTCCGTCTTCTTAATCTCTGTAGAGTAAACTTCACTCCCCACCATGGGGCAGAAAGGCACCTTACTACCCAGCTCCTGAGCAATAGCCAGAGCTAGAGCTGTCTACAGAAAACAAAGATAATGAACTTGTTTTACATTCTTGAAAATATGATCATTCAGAGACATACGCTTTAAAAAAAGATTAACCAGGAATAACCAAAAAATCTAGCCCTTTTAGTTTTAACGTCATTTTGCACGTTTCACACAATAAACATTTGATGACTCTTGTGGATCTATAATCCAAATGGCATTTTTAATCACCCTTGTAATTATAAGTTATCATTTACTGAGATGTAGTACAGACCCAACTCTAAATGCTTCACATGAGCTGCCCACTCACCCTATGAATTAGATACTACTAATACTCTCACCTCTTTACAAATGAGGAAACTGAGACACAGAGAGATTAAATAACATATTATAGGTGCTAACACTAAAAAAGTTATAGAGATCATATTATCATCATAATTAGTACAGGCTTCCAAAACTACTCCCTCTATATCAAAACAGGGTCCTTACCTAATCACTCAGAACACCACTATTGGTTGGATCTTTGAGATAACTGCTTTCTGTTTATATAGGTACAGGAAGGCAACCCACTGGAAATCAGTAAGTTATGTGATGTTCACTTTATATTAAGTGGCCCGCACATAATACATGAGGTAGAATTCTGAAGCTATGAATTACTCTTCAATTACACTTGAACATGCAAATGTAGTTAAACTACAAGTTGATTTTTAGTAAAATAACCACAGATGTCAGATGCTACACAGAACCTGATAGAATATATGCATGGTCAAATATCAGGTACGAAAGCCAATCCTTCAAAGCTGGTACAGGACTGAAAAATGCCATGTCCTTTTAATGTCATTTTCATATTTCTTTAACAAGAGTCTGAGTAAGGTCAGTTTCCAAGGTATATGGACTAAGGAAGAAAACAAACTTACTACTAAAGAACACCACAGTGGCTCTCTGATAGTGTTTAATTTTTTGAAAAAATGAGCCCAAACTTTCATCTGTTAAACCTTGATTAAATTTTAAAGACTAAATACAACTTTAAAATATCATTTTACTTACTGATTTTAGAGAGAGAGATCAAGGGGTAAGGTGGGAGAGAGTGAGAGAAGGGGAAAGAAAGATAGAGACACACACACACTGATATGTTGTTCTACTTATTTTTGTATTCTTTGGTTGATTCTTGCATGTGCTCTGACTGGGGACTGAACCTGCAAACTTGGGGTATTGAGATGATGCTCTAACCAACTCAGCTACCGGGCCAGGGCTGAGACTATTTTAAAATTGGCGCAGTAAAGGTTCTGCTTAGATTTCCTTTTCAATGCTCCTTTGATGATAGTTTTTGAGACATAAAATCCTCTAGAAATCAGCATACAGTGTAGCACAAAAAGCACTGGCCCGAGAGGCAGAAATTGGGCTTTTATCCTGGTTCTGCCCCTAATTTTCAGTGTGACCCTGGATACAGCACAAATCTCTGATGCCCAATTTCCTCATATGGCAAATGAAAGTCCAGGGTTAGATCACAGATAGCTAATTAGTTGCCCACAGACTGCTTCTGTTTTGCCTGGTACAGTCTCATGTGTTTTTAAACTCAATTCGTAGCTACCTTTTGAATGGTGGCAACTTTCAAATAAAAATACAGCTGTTTGCAGGCATACATCAGAAATAGTACAAGTTCTGTTCCAGACCACTGCAATAAAGTGAATACTACAATTAAAGTAAGTTGTAATCTTTTTGCTGGTGGAAGGTCTTGCCTTCAATTTGTAAAAATATAGTATCTATAAAGGACAATAAAACAAATTATGCCTACAGTTAGGATCTTCTGATTAACTAGAAGGTCTAGCTACAATCAGTCCTCATTACCATGTGGCAGAACCTGGCATGAACCCCCAGAGCAGCTGCCTCCTTTAGGGAGAGACTGCTGCTCTGGCCCATCCTTGCTGCACTTGCTTGAACCCAGGTGCTTCACTCATCCCCACTGCTTGCCTGAGTAGGCATCTCAATTTGTGGTCTCAAGGCTGATACCTCTAAAACTGTTATGTTCTAGTATTCTAAGAGTGAAGGAAAAATTTCTGGAGCATGAAGGAGTATATTGAGAAAAGTGGCACTCTAACATCAGGCCTCCCAATGGGATCCACAGACTGGCCACACACACCTTACATTTAAATCTTGCCACCTTCTCATCCAATCCTCTTTGTTATCCAGGTATCTCTGCAGGCCCCATTCCCCACCCACAGCCACCAATGTAAAAGATAGTGATTGTATCTGATTCTGTGGCATCCCCTCATTGCTACTCAATACAGAAGAGATGATCAATATATTTGCATTAAAGTATGATAAATGTGTGATTAAGAAATGCTTCAGGTGTGTCTAGCTTACACCAGTCAAAGGCTCCCAGCCCTGGCTGGCGTGGTTCAGTGGACTGACCACTGGCCTGTGAACCAAAAGGTCACCATTTAAATTCCCAGTCAGGGCACATGGCTGGGTCGTGGGCCAGGTCCCAGTTGGGGGAATGCAAGAGGCAACCGATCGATGTATCTCTCACCCACTGATGCTTCTCTCCTTCTCTTTCTCCCTCTCTACAAAAATAAATCAATAAAATCTTTTAAAAAAATAAAGGCTCCCAGAAGGCAGGTACATGACTTGGCTACAATACCATAGCTGTATCTACTATACATAATGCTATATCAGTTGCATTGAATCCTCCCAACTAGCTGAACTTGATAATCTAGTTGGCTTTTTATAGCTTTAGAAACTGAAACTCAGAAGTTACGAACTCACCCAAGGCTGAACACTTAGCAAGCAGCAGAGTCAGGATGCAAACCCCAATCTCCAAACACATTATTTCTTTGTGCTTACCTCTGCCCCTTACCCATCCAAGTGGCATACAAAAAAAGAGATGCTTACCAAAAGAAGATCAATCTACTTTATTTTCAACCTCATCTGAATACCTTTTTCTGAAACCCAAACACACAGTCATGTTATTAAAGTTGTGAGATCCTCAAAAATGGAACATGTATATGAAACATTTATTTGCATCTCTAAATAAGCACTGTATTCTCCTGCCTATCACTCAGTTAAGATGCCTAAATTTGGGGGCCCATCAGCATACTAAAAGTGTTACCACATGCCTTTCTAAACATTAAAAGGAACTGGGCAAACCTGTAAGTGCTGAGAAGTTCTAACATTTTCTAGGAGAAAAATAGTATATTACAAAAGAAATGAAGGACTTATGCTTCCAGCAATATGGAACACTAGAGCCATTAGAAATCCTTCCTGTTAGAATATTCCTACAAATAAATAAATAATAACAATAAACCCAAAGTAATAAACCTACATTACCTGGAAAGTTTGCAGGGTGATTGACAGATACCAGAAACCCAGCAAGATATAGTATTAAGGCAGAAACCTTTCAATAAAAAGGACCCTTAAAGGGCCATGAAGGCGGACAATAAAAAAAATCTGCCCTGGCTGGTGTAGCTCAGTGGATTGAGGGCAGGCCTGCGAACCAAAGGATTGCAGTTTGATTCCCAGTCAGGGCACATGCCTGGGTTGCAGGCCAGTTTCCAGCAGGGGATGCATGAGAGGCAACCACACATTGATATTTCTCTCCCTCTCTCCTTCCCTTCACCTCTAAAAATAAATAAATAAAATCTTTAAAAAAAAAAACCTCCTTGAGGTACAAGGTAAATTTGTCAGTTTTGCCTTTGCTCTGGGTGAGGAGAGAAAGTCTCCCCAGCATTCTCTCAGATTTAGGATTGGTCTTTACACTACCTGATGGCCAGAAAACCCAAGACAAAAACTTCGTATTAAGTGCCCAGGATCTGTAGCATAGCAAGGCTCTCACATGTCCTCTAAGAAAGCACTCAGTCCTAACTTTAGATTAGAGAAGCTTCACAGATTTGATCAGTTAAACACGATTTCAAAAGCAGATACAGAATACTTAAAAAAATTGTTTCACGAACAAGGAACAAGAGGCTATTCAAAAATAGCTAAATTTTGAAGGAAAGAAAAATAATACAACTTTGGGGGAGTGCTTCATCTTTACAAAAACAAATGAACAAAAAAGCAAGCTAAAATATGTAGAAAAAATGACATTTTGAAAATCATTGTTTTCTACTATTAATAAGACAAGAAATAACAAGTGTTGAAGAGGATGTAGAGAAAAGGGAACTCCAGCAAGAAGCTGGTAGTAATATAAATTGGTGCAGCCACTATAAAAAACACTATGGAGGTTCCACAAAAAATTAACAGGCTGATGTGGCTTAGTGGACTGAACACTGGCCTGCAAACCAAAGGGTCGCCAGTTTGATTCCCAGTCAGAGTACATGCCTGGTTGCAGACCAAGTCCCCAGATGGTGGCATGTGAGAGGCAACCACATATTGACATTTCTCTCCCTCTCTTTCTCCCTCCCTTCCCCTTTCTCCAAAAATGAAATAAAAATCTTTAACACCCTGATGGTTCTCTCCCTCTCTTCCCCTCTCTAAAAATAAAAAAATATATATTTTTAAAAAATAAATAAAAAGAATTTTTAAAAAATCTTTAAAAAGAATTAAGAATAGCGCTACCATATGACCCAGCAATCCCTTTTCTGGGTATCTACCTGAAAAATTTGAAAACACTTATTCATAAAGTTATACATGTATCTCCATGTTCATTGCAGCATTATTCACAATAGGCAAGACACAGAAATGAATGACTGGATAAAGACATGACATATATAAAAATGAAATACTACTCAGCCATAAAAAAGATGAAACAATGCCATTTGTGACAACATGGGTGGCTCCTGAGAGTATTATGCTTAAAATAAGTAAGTCAAATGGAAAAAAAACCAAGAACCATATGAATTCACTCATATATGGGATATAAAACAAAAATCAACAAACACACAAAACAAATAAATTTAAAAAATGAAACTAATAAATACAGACAACAGAATGGTGGCTACCAGAGAAGGGGAATAGAGGGAGGATAAAGAGAGTAGAGGGGATCAAATACATGGTGACAGAAGGAGACTAGACATCAGGTAGTGGCCAAACAATAGTGTATACAGAAGTCATATTACATAAGTTGTACACCTGAAACATACATAATAAATATTATTATTAAACAATGTCATCCAATAAAATAATAAAAACAACCCCATTTTTGCAACCACCAATATGATAACTGACAAGCAATCACCATCGATGAACACTATATCCACAGGAGGAAAGAATATTCAAAATATCTCAACATGTCACTCCACAGATTACTCATTAATTACAAAAGGAACCAGTACCTTCACAGTAGATTTTGGCATCAGCTTTCTGTTGTAAATCAATGGAAGGATACAACATCAACTGTGCAACATTGTGCTGGTGTTTAATCTTTAACAAAATCACTGTAGGATAGCTGTAGGATATTCTACAAAACAACTGTATTGGACTCTTCAAAAATGTCAATGTCATAAAAGAAAACAAAACAATTCTGGGGAGGGTAACTGTTCTAGATAAAGAGAAACTAAGGAGACACAACAATGAATGCAATGTGAGATCTTTATTATATTCTGAATTTAAAAATATTCAAAAATGAAACAGCCAAACACTGGAACAATTTGGAGAAATTTTACCATAAATTAGACATCTGCTAATAGTGTTAACAACATTAAATTTCTTGAGTGTAATGACAGTATCCTGATAATGTAGGAAAATGTCCTTGTGCTTACTTTCAAATAGTTTAGAATTAAGTAGACAAAAAACAAATGGCACAAAATATTTACAATTAGTCATTTATTCATTTATGTGTAGGGAATACAGACGATCACCATAGTATTCTTCCTATTCCTTTTGTAGGTTTCAAAATATTCAAAATGAAAAAGCAAAAATATTCAATGAATTGGATTAAACAGCAGTTTAGTGACAGCTTACCAGACAATTAACCAAGGTCTAAAGAAACTACAGCAAAGTAAAATGCAGCAAAGTAAAAAAGATAAGAAATATGAAAAAGAGGTTGAAAGACAAAATGAAAAGCTCTAGCCTAAGATTTCCTAATCTGGCCACTACTGACATTTTGAGCCGGTTAATTCCTTGTTGTAGGGACTACCCTGTGCACACTGTAGGATATTTAGCAGCACCCATGGTCTCCACCCATGAGATGCCTGTAGCACTGCCCATGTGACCAAGTTGTACAACTAAAACTATCTCTAGACACTGTCTCTAGACAAATGTCCTTTGGCAGGCAGGTTTAAAGGGGTGGGGTGGGGTGGTGGCAAAACAACCCCAGGTTGAAAACCTCTGCAGTAAAACTTAGCAGTCAGCTGGATTTCTAGGAGGAAAGAATAAAGAGAACAGGGAAAGGCAATTTCTGAAGAGATAAAGGCTGACAATTTCCCAAGATTCATTAGAGACATAATAGTCAGACTTAAAAAGCACAATTAATATTAAGCCCAATAAATAAAAATAAATTCACTGTTCCACATGCCTTAGTCAAACACTGAAACCAAAAATATCTTAAAAACACCCAAGAAAGAAAAAACAAAAGCCCTCAAAATTAAGCTTCTCAAAAGCAAAAATAGAAGACAACAGATAGCAGATACCACTGAGAGAAAAAGTACCAAGAAAAATAGCTGTCAACTGAACTATATATCCAACATAACCACCTTTCAAAACAAGGGCAACATAACAAATACAACCCTTACTTTGTCACTAATAAACTTTTAGAAGAAACTTCTAAATTATATACTTTAAGAAGAAGAAACATGGAGTGTTAGGGTCTAAGATGTAAGAAGGAATAGAAAGCAAATAAATGGTAAATTCATTAGACAAGCTAATAATGAAAGTTCATTTATACGGCATGTTAAAATTTAAAAAAAAATTTTCACAAACACAGCACTTCTTCCTCTATAAGGCACCAATATAAGAGACACCATCAATTCAATTCATGATTTCAAATAATAATTAAAGTCATTACCTCACAATTGACCAGTTTAATAACTGCCTGAAATAAGGCACATTCTACTATTTCAGAAAGGCTAAGAGACCTTTCTCATGTCTCCTGGAAAGTCAGCAACAGTGCTGGAATTTAAAGCCTATTTCTTTATACCAAGCCTGTTCAGAAAAAGTCCAACCATCGTTAATATAATGAGAATGGTTTGAGTGACATCGATGTAACCTCACAGCTACAGCAAGTGGGCTGGAATGCACATGCATGAACAATGATGACTTTACTGTACTAGTCAGCGTGGGTGGTAGACACCATTGAGTGAGCATGTGTATTGTGTGGCTGTTGCAGTCAAAATGACTGAGCGAGTAGAGCAAGAATCTACATCAAATTTTGCATTAAGTTTGAATATTCCTCCACAGAAGCTATTTGGATGATTCAGAAGGCCACAGCTATGGGCAACTGGTGATTGGCAACTTCATCACAACAATGCACCTGCTCATGCATCATGTCTGGAGCAGAGTTTTTTGACGAGACATCAAATCACCCAGGTGACTCATCCCCCTTACAGCACAGATATGGCTTCCTGGGGCTCCTGGCTTTTCCCAAAACTAAAATCACCTTTGAAAGGGAAGAGATTTCAGATCATCAGTGAGATTCAGGAAAATATAATGGAGCAGCTGATGGTGATTGGGAGAATTGTGTGAGGTCCCCAGGTGCCTATTTTGAAGGGGTCTGAAGTGTCATTGTCATGCATATACTGTTTCTTCTATCTTGTATCTTCTTCATATTACATGGCTGGATACCTTCTGAACAAACCTTGTAAACACAATCCCAAGCTGCAAGTCTCTCCTGTACCAAGTGGCCCTTTTGAAAAAGAAGCAGGGCTCAGACTGGGGACTTAGGGCATTTCAAGTATCTAGCCACTCCCCTAATGAATCCCAACAACCATACTGACTCCTCTGCCTGCAAGGCACTTTTCTTCCCTGCGAAGCCAACTCTTCTCCCTACTCTACAGGACAAATGTCAAGAATCAATCTGTCCAGCTTTGCCAGCCCTTAGTGTGCCTCCTGCTCTATTTCCAACTGCATTTAGGATCAGTGTTCAACTAAAACATTTTTGGTCTGTCAAAGTTTCCTCTCTCTGCCCTGAAAGCCCCTTGAAGATAAAAATCATGTCTGCAATTCCTTCCATCTTCCTTTTTTCCTCCATCTCTCACATAGCCAGAATAGTACTGGATAAAGTTAGCATTCAGAAAAATGCTTGCTGATTGGTTTTCTTCCCCCCTCAAGATGTCACTCTGAAGATTTTATGCAGCCCTAGAAAAACAGAAATGTATTTACAGAGCAAAGCAGACTTGAAAGAGAATCGAGTCGAATTCTAAACACAATGAGATCACTCCAAGGACTTCATTCTCTCTTCTCTGGAGGTCGTCCAGGATAATCTGGATTTCAGAAGCATGGATTTTAGATACTCAGTTGTATTATTGCACATTAGTTCTAAAAACATACATATAACCAATTTAGATAAACAAAGACTAGCTAAGACACCAATTTAATGTGGCTTAAACATTAAGATCATTATTTTGGGTATATTAAAAAAATAAGAGAAAATGAGTACCTTGCCAGTTCCAGGAGGCCCTGCCAACAAGACAGCTCTTCCAGCCATTTTCTTGCTTTTGATTAACTCTACTATCACACCACATGCCTAGACACCACAATGGAAATAATAAATCAGTATTAAAATATTTCACAGGGGGAAAATGTCCAGTCTCTGATCCAAACAATTCACATACTGATTAAACTAACACTGCACTGCTAATTCACTGCAGGCACTGTTCTAGGTTCTGAAGGCAGTGGAGGGCAAGAAAGAAAAACCCTGTGCTTATGGAGCACCTATCCCTGTGGAGGAGACAATCACAAAAACATTGTACAAGATTACTACCATGAAGAAAAAAGGGTAATGACATAGCAAGTGCCTGGGGCAGAGGTTACTCTAGAAAGAGTGATCTGGGAAGACCTCTCTGATGACAATATTATATGCTGAGCAAGGCAGAGTTAGCGTTGCATTCAAAGGACACAGCAAATTCAAAACACAGAAATGAGCTTGGTGTATGCAAGGGACAGAAAGACTATATGCAGTGACCAAGGTAAAGTGAACAAGGAGAATGGAAAGATGATGCTGAAAAGGCAGGCAGAGGGCAGAACTCAGAACAGAATGTTACTAGTCCACATTAAGTTTGGATTTTATTGTACATGTAATGGGAAGCTAATGAAAAGGTATGTGTCATTTTATAATATTTGTTTTTAAAAGATCTTGCCCTGGCTGGTATGGTTGATGGACTCAGTGCCAGCCTGTGAACCAAAAGGTCACAGATTCAATTCCCAGTCAGGGCACATGCCTGGGTTGCAGGCCAGATCCCCAGTTGGGGGTGTGAGAGAGGTGACCCATTATTTCTCTCACACATCGATGTTTCTCTCCCTCTCTTTCTCCCTCCCTTCCCCTCTCTCTAAAAATAAATAAATAAAATCTTTTAAAAAAGATCTTGATGGCTACTGTGTGGAGACAGTAGAAGTACAAATGAGGGCAGTGACGTTTAGCCTGGGGACCAGTTATAGACTACAGGAGTCCACATACTTCCTGAAAATGGAAATGAAATTGGAAGCAAAATTATGCACATGTGTTTACATGCGCATTTTTTGATTCACAGCTTTCATCAGATTCCCAAATTAGCTCATTAAGGTTTAAGAATCAATGACATACACTACTAGTTGACCATCAGTTAAGTGTCCCAGAATGCTGCATGCGAGGTTAAACCTGTGGTACAAGATTCACTAAATGCCTTTCAAATATTCAAGATCAATTTCTTGCCTTAGCTCTTCTCTCTGGGCAGTTATGACATTGTACCCTATTGGCAGGGTGTTATGAATACACTTTACCTCCTCTACCACTATTCTCCATGGACTCAAAGGTACTATGGAGAGTACCTTGGTATCACACATAAGACAGCCCTTCAAAAACTGTGGGATCAAGGAATGCATGTAGACATGCTCTATTCCATTTCTGGATCAGCTGGAAAAACAGTGCCCTTAATAGACCTTAGAAGCTATTCTTCAGATGCTGCACGTCTAAAAAGATAGCAGAGCCACTATGGTCTTTTCATTGAACCCTGTGATATCATAATCCTCAGCACTGAAAGTCTTTGGGAAACTCAAAAGAGGTAGAAGAGATTTGCTAAACCTTCGATATGTACTCTTATTTACACACTAGAACCTCTTCCATTTAACCTTCCTCAGTTTAAGCTCCGGCTTCTCTCCAGTGAGCCAGTGTTCACTCTATGTTCAATGAATACTAAAATGAAGAAAGTAAAAACTGGAAAGGTCTTTAAAAGATCACCTAGTCCAACTCATTTTTCAGATGAGGACATTAAACACCAGCAAGACAGCTAATGTGACCAGTCACACATTACAAATGACCAGATTATACAAGGATCTGGTAGCTGAGCTGGGATGCCTATTAATTCAATAAATACTGAGATAATGAGTCAGGTTCTAAGTGTTTAATAATACTATATTTTCTCTATCCTCAGGAAGCTCATAGTTGTCATACAGCATCAGAGTTTACAGAATGGATTCTAGATTCAACAGACTTGGGTTTAAATCCTGGCTCTACTATTACCAGCTGAGCGACCTTGGACCTACCTACTTAACCTCTGTGAGCTACAATTTCATTATCTGACAACACAATTCATAATAGTGGCACACATGTTAAGGTTTAAGGGTAAAATGTACTACTGTCTACAACTTACTTTAAAATGAGAAAATGGATTTGGTGGACTGATAAATGAACAGACAGACATATGAGAGAGCAACAGAGTAATATGTTAATTGTAGAATTTAGGCACACAAATTTTGACTACACAAGTCTTACAAGTTTTTTGTATGCCTGAAAAGTGTCATAGTAAAATGGGATAGAGACACCTATTAGAGTAGAGGTAAAAACAAGACATACAGGTGGAGATAAAGCTGCTTAGTACAGTGCTTGGCACATTACAAGCATTCAACCAATGTTAGCTATCTGCAGTAATAGGTCCTTAGTAAGTAGAAGTTGTATAAAGAGAAATGTGAAAGGCACCATGACTATGTCAAAATTGCCTTTTTGAAAAGATGATGGTCAAAATGAAAGCCAGAGGCTTTTCTTTGGCCGTTTCTATTAGCACAGTTAGGCTAGGAGGAAACAGTCTTAACTTCACATTAAGGTTTTTGCAGTTGCTAAAGCGCAACAAGGTATCCCTAGCTGGTGTGGCTCCATGAATTGAGAACCAGCCTGCGAACCAAAAGGTTGTAGGTCTAATTTCCAGTCGACACATGCCTGAGTTGCAGGCCAGGTCCCGCCCCGCCCCCCCCCGGGGGGGTCCTGAAGAAGAAACCACAGCAAGGCCAAGAAGCATGAATCTGACCTTAACCTTAGAGCGCAGCAAACTGACAGGTGGCTCTAACATCATAGAAAGCACTAAATCAGGAGTCAGAATTACACATGAGTACAAATCCCAGCATTACCATTACTAAATTAAGTGGCAAGTGGGTAGGTGAAGTGACATCTCCCACCCCCAATTTTTTAATATGCAAGAAATAATAATACCACAAAGAGCTCGAATAGTTTTGTGATTATAATGTAGATAAAAAACTTGGCATCATTACCACTTAATAAAAGTGGATGGAACTGGAATCGTCAAAAGGATGCTGAGCGTGTGGATAGACTGCTCCTCCCTAACTCACTTCCTCCTTCCATTCCCAGGCTCCCAGGCTCTGTGAATCACAGTGAACTTTTTAAGGTTGATCACTCCCATACTTTTAAACTCCCACAGTCTCCCACACCACTGACAAAAATCCAAATTGCTTATCTTAGCCAGTAAAGCCCCGCAAGAAGTGGCCCCCAGCGAAACATAATAATTATTGTACTTACTGGTTTAAATATTTACCATCTGTCTCTCACCATACTAAAATGTAAGCTCCATTAGGAGCAGGGACTTTACTTACCTTGTTCTCTGCTAGAACCCAGCATCGCGAACAGAGCAGCAGAGGGAATTGGGCGGGGGGACTCACTCAAGATATACTGTCAGTGAGATGAAGCAAGCAGTCAACGGCCCCCGTTTGGTCGTCACCTGCTCTCCCGTACCTGCCCCACACCCAGTCCCAGTGCGGTGCCTCCTCACCTCATAGTCAATTTTAACTGACCTGAAGAAACTTAAGCGGGACACCCTAACGTGAACCCCCACCTTAGCAGCTCTTTGCAGCAGCAGCCCTGCTCCACGGCCCAATCCCTAGGCCCACCAGGGAGCCAGCCCCACCTCTCGTGCGTTCTCTTGGCCCACCAGCCCGGAGGCCGCCTGCTTGGCCAAGCCGCTCTCGTCCAGCCCCAGCCCCTTCACGTGGCTGTGGGAGGCAATGCGCTGAGTCTTCGTGGTGCTCTTCACCTCCTCAATCTTCATCTTCCGGACGTCAGAATCGAAGACAAGCGAGGAAAACCGGGAGCGAGTAACCCACAACCAGGAGCTGTTACCATGCGGCCTTTACTAGGGCAGTTTTATCAGCCACCGCCTTGGCCGCTCTATTGGCGGAAAAAGAAACACCTCGCTCTCCATTGGCTAATGGCTGCGCCCATCGCGGTGTTTGTGGGGGCTCCGCCCACCCACATCCGGTGCGTCTGGCGGTAACATCCCTCACGGGGCGCCACCCCCACCCTCCCGCGCCACCCTCACCCTCCCAACCAAAGTCAGCTTTTCTGCCCTAGAGCTGGAGGAGTGTGGTAACCTGGGAACGGTTGTGGTAACTCAGGAGCTGCTGGTCACGCCCAGGTTTAACCCCCGGCTGGGCTGCTGCTGGGGGGGGGGGGGTGGTGTTTTTTTTAAGTTTATTTTATTAATTATGCTATTATAGTTCTCCCATTTTTTTCTCCCCTTTATTCCCCTCCATTCTGTACCCACCCTTCCACCATCATTCCCACACCTTAGCTCATGTCCATGGGTCATATGTGTAGGTTCTTTGGCTTCCCCATTTCTCATACTATTCTAAACCTCCCCCTATTTTGTACCTACCATTTATGGTTGTTATTCCCTGTATCTTTTCCCTCATTCTTCCCTTTCCACTCCCTGCTGATAACCCTCCATGGGATTGCCGTTTCTGTGAATCTGTTCCTGTTCTAGATGTTTACTTAGTTCGTTTTTGTTTTTTGGGGTTCAGTTTATCGTTGTGAGTTTGTTGTCATTTTACTGTTCATAGTTTTTTATCATTTTTTTCTTAGATAAGTATAACAGGGTGCTGCCAAGATGGGGGCCCCAAACAGGGATTTGTAATGGGGTCCAGAATTCAAGGTGTCCAGGAAATATTATGTATATATATGATGTCCTCACCCCTACAAGTCTGAGCTGGGGGATGGACACATGGAGCAGGGCCATTCAGACCTGTGTTGTACAGCAATAGTTTTGCAACTAACCTCTGGCATGGTCATTTAACATATCTATAACCTTTAACTGGTTTTATAGATATGTTAAATAGCTGTGGCCCTGCTTTGAGCCAGGGGGATGGGTGTGACTTCCACCCAAGATGTATCTGGGAGGCAACTCCTCCTGGTTACAGTGCCTACATGACAGCTTGGAGAAGACTGGCTCCATGCCATGGGGCCACACCTGCCCAGACTTACTGTGGCAGCCGAGTAAATCTGGAAGAATATGGAAATGCTGGCAGGTGTAACCAATTGTGGGAGGAGTCGGAAATGGGGCTGCAGAGGAAGACTGGCACTGGCATTTAAACCCAGGCTTGGCAGCCATGCCAGGGCAGGAGCTCGCACTTTGGGGTACTCCCTTTTGCCACGTGGCTTAGGAAGCAGGACAGATGTTGCCTGGAAGAAAAGGGGTGAAAGGACTCTTGCTGGTGGGCCATGAGAAGGTGCCAAATGGCTTTGGATTAACTAGAGATTATGGTGGGACACAGCTGATGGTGCTGGGAGTCCGAATCATGGACTTCTGTTTCTTTTCTTGAGATACAGTACCCCAGACTAGGGCATAGGGAGAAGGAAGGACTGTGTGTCTGTGGGTATTCTAAAGGACTTTAGTATTTTAATGAAGACATTAAGTTACTACTCTAAGTCTGTATAGCTTTTAAATAAATTTTTTCCTTTTCACAAATATCCGGCATTGAGAGATGTCTTTCCTTGGGCAGCAGGCATAGCAAACCTAGTGCAGGGGGGACCCCTGGAGAAAAAAAGGGGGCTCCTTTCAGTAATAGTATATCATACACCACACCCTTTGGGTCTGTTCTGTAACGTAAGTACCTTTAACGTTTCATATAATAAGGGCTTGATGATGATGAACTCCTTTACTTGACCTTATCTGAGAAGCACTTATCTGCCCTTCCATTCTAAATGTTAGCTTTGCTGGATAGAGTAATCTTGGATGTAGGTCTTTGCCTTTCATGACTTCCAATACTTCTTTCCAGCCCCTTCTTTCCTATAAGGTCTCTTTTGAGAAATCAGCTGACAGTCTGATGGGAACTCCTTTGTAGTTAACTGTCTCCTTTTCTCTTGCTACTTTTAAGATTATCTCCTTATTTTTAATTTTGGGTAATATAATTATGATGTGCTTTGGTGTGTGCTTCCTTGGGTCCAACTTTTTTGGGACACTGAGCTTCTAGAACTTCCTGGAGGTTTATTTCCTTTGCCAGATCAGGGAAGTTCTCCTTCATTTTGTTTTCAAATAAGTTTTCAATTTCTTGCTCTTCTTCTTCGCCTTCTGGCATCCGTATAATTTGGATGTTGGAATGTTTAAAGTTGTCCCAGAGGTTCCTGAGCCACTCTCCTCATATTTTTGAATTCTTGTTTCTTCATTCTATTCTGGTTGAATGTTTACTACTTCCTTCTGCTCCAAATTGTTGGTTTGAGACCTGGTTTCCTTCCCTTCACTGTTGGTTCCATGTACATTTTCCTTTATTGCACTTTTCATAGCCATCACTTTTGCCTCTATTTTGTGACCGTACTCAACCATTTCTGTGAGCATCCTGATTACCAGTGTATTGAACTGTGCATCTGATAGGTTGGCTATGTCTTCATTGCTTAGTTGTATTTTTTTCTGGAGCTTTGCTCTGTTCTTTCATTTGGGCCATAGTGGTTTTTTTTTTTTTGTTTTTTTTTGTCTCAGCACACCTGTTACATTGTAAGGGGCTGAATCTTATGTATTCACCAGGGTGGGACAACGCACTTGGCTGTTCTTTGACACTGTATGTGGGGGAGGGGGTCTGAGAGGGAACAGTGCTGCTTGCTCAGCTCTCGGAGGGCTTTCAGTCACCTCCTCTGCTACCCACAAGCAAATTGGGCCCTTATGATGCTGATTCCTGGGTGGGTGGTTTTGTGTACGTTCTAGGACCCTGTGAGTCTCTCCAACGAAGTCTCCTGTGAGGCTGGGTGTTTCTCCTGCCACCTCAACCCTCCACAGTTTTTTTCATTCAGAAGTTCTGTGGCTTTATTTCCCTGCACTGGAACCCTGGGTTGCGCAGTTTGTCTCGCTCCCCAGTTGTTCCTCCGAGTTTATCCTCACACAAATATGTGACCACCTGCCCCACAGGCTGTCATCCCACCTGCCCCAGTCCAGCCGCTGCCTTACCATGCATCCTCTCCTCCCTAGCAGCCCATCTGCACCCCTCCTACCAGTCCGCATGAATGTTTTTTCTTTAACTCCTTGGTTGTCACACTTCCATACAGTTTAATTTTGGGGCAGTTCTGGCTAGTTTTTGTTTTTAAATTTGTTATCCTTCTGGACTTCTGGCCAAGATGGAGGCATAGGTAGACACACTGCCTCCTCTCACAACCAAGATTAAGGACAACAAAAATACGGAACCAAAAAAACCCCAACCAGAACAGATAGAAAATTGAACTCTACAGAAGTCCGACAACAATTCACCCAGACCGGTAAGAGGGGTGGAGTCAGCGGCCGGTGGAGAGGGATAGCGGCAGGAAAAAGCAGTAGCTACTGGTCCTGGGTGCACAGGCGGCAGTTGGCACACCCCAGGCGCACAGGCAGAGGTTACCCAGCATGGGGAGGCAATGAGCAGACCCAGTGAGGCGCACAAGGCAGCTGACCGAGGTCACACGTTTGCGTGCAGATAAACCAGGTGAAAATGGGCAGCAAGACAGACTGCCCAATGCAGGGCCCTAGCACCCGGAAATAAAGCCTAAAAGCACTGATTGAAAACACTTGTGGGGGTTGAGGTGCCAGGAGAGAATCCCAGCCTCACAGGAGAATTTGTTAGACCCCCAGGGTCCTAGAAAGTACACAAGCCCACCTACATGGAAATCAGCACCAGAAGGGCCCAATTTGCTTGGGGAAAGCAGCGGAAGGGACTGGAATCTGAGAGAGAGTGGAGCAAGCACCATTGTTCCCTCTTGGACCCCGCCCCCACATCCAGCATCACAACCCAGCAACTGGGTTGCCCCACCCTGGTGAACACCTAAGTCTACGCCCCTCACTACATAACAGCCAAGACCAGACCAAAACAAACAAAAAACCCAAAACCAAAAATGGCTCAAATGGGAGAATAGATCAAAGCCCCAGAGCTAATTCATCTAAGCGACCAAGAGATAGCCAACCTATCAGATGCACAGCTCAAAGCACAGGTAGCCAACCTATCAGATGCACAGTTCAAAGCACTGGTGATTAGGAAGCTCACAGAATTGGTTGATTTTGGTTGCAAATTAGATGCACAAATGAAGGCTACAATAAGTGAAATCAAGGAAAACGCACAGGGAACCAATAGTGATGGGAGGAAAACTGGGAATCAAATCAATGGAGTGGACCAGAAGGAAGAAACAAACAACCAAACGGAAAAGAATGAAGAAACAAGGATTCAAAAAAAATGAGGATAGGCTTAGGAACCTCCAGGACATCTTTAAACGTCCCAACGTCCAAATTGTAGGGGTACCAGAAGGGGAAGAAGAAGAGCAACAAGTGGAAAAGTTATTTGAACAAATAATAAAGGAGAACTTCCCCAATCTGGCAAAGGAAATAGACTTCCAGGAAGTCCAGGAAGCTCAGAGGGTCCCAAAGAAGTTGGACCCGAGGAAGAACACACCAAGGCACATCATAATTACATTAGCCAAGATTAAAATGAAGGAGAGAATTCTAGAAGCAGCAAGGGATAAGGGGACAGTCACCTACGAAGGAGTTCCCATCAGACTATCAGCGGATTTCTCAAAAGAGACCTCACAGGCAAGAAGGGGCTGGAAAGAAGTATTCCAAGTCGTGAAGGTCAAGGACCTACATCCAAGATTGCTCTATCAGCAAAGCTTTCATTTAGAATGGAAGGGCAGATAAAGTGCTTCCCAGATAAGGTCAAGTTAAAGGAGTTCATCATCACCAAGCCCTTATTATATGAAATGTTAAGGGAACTTATCTAAGAAAAAGAAGATAAAAAATAGGACAGTAAAAAGACAGCAAACTCACAGATATGAACAACCACACCTGAAACAAAAGCAAACTAAGCAAACAGCTAGAACAGGAGCAGAAACACAGAAATGGAGATCACATGGAGGGTTAGCAACAGGGGAGTGGGAGGAGGAGAGAGGGGGCAAAAGGTACAGTGAACAAGTAGCATAGATGGTGGGTAGAAAATAGACAGGGGGAGGGCAAGAATAGTGTGGGAAAAGTAGAAGCTAAAGAACTTATTATACATGGACATGAACTAAATTTAAAAAAATAAAATAAATTTGCTGTCCTTCTTTTGGTTGTGGGAGGAGGCAAAGTATATCTACCTGCACCTCCATCTTGGCCAGAAATCCCCAGGTCTGGGTTTTCTTGTGCCATCCTATACATCTTACACTGGAGCATCTTGTCCTTAAGCAAAGTTTAGGTTATCACCTCCATTTTGGAGATGGAGAGACAGAGTTAGAGCTTAAGCCTGACTTTTTTTAAATTGTAATTTTAATTTTTTAATTATATTTTATTGGTTATGCTATTACAGTTGTCCCATTTCTCCCCCATCATTCCCCTCCACCCTGCACACCTGCTACCACCCACATTCCCCCCTTTAGTTCATAATAACTGATTATTATAAACAGCATAATTCCCAATGTCTGAAGTGCACTTCAGAACTATGGTCCCCAAGATGCAAACAAATTAGAATCAAATAAGCCAAAGAAAGACATCTATTAAAGGAGTCACTTCTTAAAGCTAACTGGCTTATTCAGTGACCTTGTGTTCCCACGCCCTCACCAGCTCTGATTGTCCACCTCTCTGAGTATTGCCAACCAAATTGTCATCCTTGTTACATCAACCCTAGGCTGATTTCTGAGGACATGATTTTGCTGGCACCTTAGAGTTGGCACAAAGACATAAAATTTAATAACATTGATTTCACATAGAACATTATTGCCTTTTTACTTCTCTTTCAGAAATTATTAGGGGGTGGAATATGACTTTACCCCCTTTCTAACACTTGCTAATCTTTTTTATTAAGACTCTGAAATTGAGGTTATTGTGGTTTCTGGCTACTTATTGCAGTTGATAAAGTTTTCCTACGTATTAAGTAAATACTTTTCTTTGAGTCAAAAAGCTGGTCAATTTAAAGAAAAGTAGTAAGTCATAGGTGATACCTGAATAGTACATAAATTGTAAAGATGGTTCATCATTGGGATTGAGGAAACCTAACAAAACAAGGATCAGCTGGGAGGGAATGAATGGGTCCTGTGCTTCAGGCAGCATGGAAGTCTCCTATTTCTGCACAGACAACATGGATTCAAATCTGACCTTTTCTGAGCAGTTATCTCTGTAGGCTCACATCCTTCTGTTTTAAAACAGCAGTCACAACAACCACTTATGGGGTTATTAAAAGAATTTGCTGAGACCCTTTACAAGGGGCTCTAGCACTGGGAGGGCCACAGGAAATGGTATTAGAGCTTTGGGGTATAAAGACATGAATTTCCTCCCTTAATATTTGTCTTCTGTGTATGTATCCTGGCCTTAGGGGTTAATTTTGTCATGCCTTTTAAATAGAAACAGGGCACTTCCAGGAACTCCAGAAGAAGGCTCTAGGGGAGAATCCACTGTCTTTCCTTTTTTAGGTTCAACAAGTACATTCCTGGGTTCATGACCTTTCATCTTCAAAGATAGTAATGGGTAGTAGAGTCTTTCTCTTTGCTTCTGACCCTCCTGCCTCCCTCTAATAAGGACACTTGTGATTATATCTGGCCTACAGGATTGTCCAGGATAATCTCCCTATCTTAAGATCCTTCACCAAATCATACCTGCAAAGTCCCTTTTACTACCGTAGGGTAACATACTCACATTATTCTGACATGGTCAGGCTCCCTTTCCAGGGTCCCATCACAGCCCAAACTGATTTACCAAGTCCAGTATCAGAGGGCACATTTTTGTATTGTTTGTGCTGGAAAAAATTCCAAGGTTTTCTCTGATTGTGCTAACTTGGATCACATGCTCACTAACAAATTTCAAAGGCTGGTGGAATGGATCTAAGTCTCAGGTTCACCCCTGGAGCTAGAGTGGAGTCAACACCCAAAGTGACCTATAGGAAAGGAAGTGAGATGCCTCCAAGGAGAATTAAGGAGCCTTACAGAAGAAGAGGAATTGGATACTGACCATTATAGACCATAGTGATCTTGTAAAATATTATATCTACATTGAGATGGAAGAAATGGTAAGTCACACAGTCACCATGAGGTAGGGCCATGATTTAAACCTTCATGGGATCAGTTCTTGCCAGGACATCATCTTCCTCATCCTGTGACTAAGGTGGCACCAGTAGAACTGTTTAATGCTGGAAATGCCATGAAGCATGGCTGGTGGCCTGGGTGACAGTCCTATGTGAGGTTAGTATGGGACATATGGAGGAAGGTACATGGTTAACAATTACTGGCAAGGTATAGATAGCCTGAGAGAAAAGAGAAATTTCCATTTCACACCTAAAAGGATCTTTAAAGCCAAAACTCAAATCAAAGAGCAAAGTATAATAACTATCTCTGGGCAAATTTATAATTAATCCTAGATTAATTGGCTTTAATGAAGTTGAATTCATTATTAGCTATTTGTAAAGGACTTTGAACTACATGAAAATGGCATTAAAGAAATAGAAAGGAACTAGCATCCCATTAAGAACAAATCCCAAATAATCACATTTCTGCAGATGGTTTCCTGCCAGTCATTTTTCAGAGACTGTGCACAGCCTGTGGGACTATGGGACCCAGGAGTCTGCTGCAGAGGAGGTATTTGTGGGCTAGAGGTTTGGGGGTGAGTTCACTTAAAAAAAGAGTTATGGAGCATTTGCATGTGTAAGGGATTCTCAGCCTTCTAGGCTAGGAGAGAGCACCAGAGCACTAGCCTGGTATAAAGCAAACTTGACTAAGTGTGATAGATGCCAGGATAGAGACAAAAATACAATGGAGGGGAGTAATGTGACCTGGATGTTGCTAGCAACAGTACTCTAGTTTCTACAGGGAGTCCCTCCCCTCCCTGCACTTTCCTTCTGGCACTCAGAGTGAGCTTGTGACTTATGCCTGGCTAGGCAGAGCATATATTGTATTTTTTTGCTTGGTTGGGAGGGGGGGCACACAACTTCATCAAAGACAATGACTTAAAGTGGTGATTGTGTACAGTTGCCAAGGTTGTAAACTTGGAGGTGCTGGCATCTCGTCACCATGAGGAGAGAGCCTGCCTGGGAATGAAAGCAACCTAGAGGAAGGAGGAACATAGACATAAAGAGAAACAAAGTTGGTGCCATTGTGTCATCATCTGAGCCCTGGATGAGGCTCTGAGGGAAACAATCCCTTCCCCTGGACTTTTTAGTTAGGTTTATTGATTTAACAAACACTGATATAGCACTTTCCATACACCAGGCATTGTTCTAAGTGTTACATTTAACACCTGCAACCCTGTGAGTTAGGAACTATGATGTTCTACTCTACAAATGAAACTGAGGCACAAAAAGGTTTTTGTAACTTGCTCAAGAGAACATAGTTTTTAGATGGTGGAGGCAGGATTCAAGCACAAGCAGTCTGTTGCCAGAGTCTGTGCTTTTAACTGTACCATGGGCCAATGTGTTTCCTTTTTTTGCTTAAGTCAGTGTAATGTTGGATTTCTGTCATTTACCCTAAAAAAATGAGACATGTAGGATATGACATGAAAGAATCTTCTAGAAGGCGTGCCAGGCAAAGGGAGAAGCCAGTGGGCAAGTATAAGGCAGGGTGGATCAGCACTATCTATTTGCAGGATTACACAGATTCAGGGTGGCTCAAGAGGAGAGTGATGGTGTGGACTGCGGTGAGAAATCTATTCACAGACAACAGCAAGAAAAGCATTTATGATTTTCCCACCAGGGATTAAAAACTAATGCATCTTAGTCCCACTGATGCCTTTAGGACATTATTTTGAATGCAAAAACACCAATGTGTTTCGAGTAAAATGTCTTCTTTCCCTCCAGCCTACTGGTTCCCCTCATGGAGATATTTATTTAATGCCACCTACGTGCACTGTATGAGACAGTACACTGACAGTGCTCTTAGGGTACTTCAGTATCCCAAGTTTAAACACCTGGAGGGGAGACAGTAAATAATTAACATAAGAAGAAACTAAATGATAAAGTATGTTAAAGGCTGATATGTGCAAAAGAAAAAAATGAGCAGATAAGGGAGATGGAGAATGTTCCAGGCTGTGTTGGTCCATACTTGATGGGTTTGAGTAACAGCAAGAACAGTGGAGCTGGAGTCAGGAGAAAGTAGGAGATAGTTCAGAGAAACAACATGGTGGGTGAGGACTGCAAGGCCCTGTGACTTCTATGACTGCTATGACCACAGTGAGGACTTTGGCTCTTACTTTGGGTGACATTGATACCAGACAGGGACAGGCCAGAGTGGGTATGCCTCAGGCCAGCCTATACTGGGTTCTTGACTTGATGAAGGAGAAACTTCACAATACTAGTCCATATGATTTTGAGAGTATGTTTATTAAAGTTGGGGATAGTAAAATGAAGGACTTAGGGTAGAAGAAGCAACAGGAGAGAGCCTAGGCAGTGCTCTGCTTTGTCTCCCTAGAAACATTATAGAAAGAAGTGAGCTGGGGCAGGGCTTCTGTCAGCTCACTGGGAAGTCAGAGAAAAAGGAGGCCTTGGAGACAGGAACAGGGTTAAGCTGGGACGAGCTGCCACTGCTCACTGCTCCCCTGGTTGCAAGTCTCATGGGGGCCCTTAGAGTTTAGCAGAAAGTAAAAAGTTCATGCCCAAGAAGGGTCATGGGCATGCTCTAGGGAGCCTGCATCTGGTCTTTGTCTTGGGGGTTTTATCTCTCTTCTGAGGGTTAGAATCTTGGGGGAGGGTTTCAACAGAATAGTCACAGCTTTCCAGGTTCATTTTTAATATGCTGGTGCATTAGAATGAGTGTATAGGGAATTTGGGATTATTCTTTGGTCTGCTTTACTGTTTTACTTATATCTTGGGTCTGTTTGGCTGAATTGGGTCTTTGATATTTGTTCCCCTGACTTTAACTGTCCTTGGGTTTAGCTGTGCAAATAGCATTAATTTGGTCTCTGTTCTGTATCTCCCTGACCAAGGTGATTTAAGCTTGTATTCTCTGGTTAAAGAGGAGAGGTATACACTCTTAAGTGTCCTTGGTAAGGGAACATAAGGTCTTGCAATTCACTAGCTGGCTATAAGTTGCTCAAATTGCTAGGCCTTGTTTAATTATCTTGTCTCAGTTTCCCCATTCCACTTGCCCCAAAATTTTCCTAGTTTCTCATTATTCTGCCTAAAGATAGGGAGACAGTGGAGGGTTTTGAGAAGCATAACATAGTATAATGTATGTATAAAAGGCACTGTTCTGATTTTTATGTGGAGAACAGGCTGCAGGAAAGCAAGAGCTGATGTAGAGAAATGATTTCAGTAAATCAAAATGTCAGTGATCTACCACTACACACCTATTAGAAAGGTTTAAATTAAAATAAAACAACTCTCATATATTGCTGGGAAATGGAAAATGGAATAGGCATTCTGGAAAACAGTTTAGTGCCTTCTTATAAAGTTAAAATATACTTATCATATGACCCAGCAATCCTATTTCTAGGTATTGACCCAAGTTATATGAAGACATGTTCACACAGAAACCAATACAGAAATGTTTAGAGCAACTTTATTTGTGATAGCCAAAAAACTGGAAACAACCCAAATGTTCTTCAGCAGGTGAAGGCATAAACCAATGATGATCATCTACCCATACAACAGAATACTAAACGGTGGTAAAAAGGAGCATGCACTGTGGTTATATGCAACAGCATGGATGAATTCACTTATACTAAGTGAAAGAAGATGGACTCGCACTGGCTGGTGTGGCTCAGTGGATTGAGTGCCCACCTGCAAACCAAAGGGTCAGCGATTCAATTCCCGATGAAGGCACATGCCTGGGTGGCGGGCCAGGTCCCCAGTGGAGAGCATTCAAGAGACAACCACACATTGATGGTTCTCTCCCTCTCTTTTTCCCTCCCTCCCTCTCTCTAAAAATAAAATAAAAATTTTAAAAAAGAAGATGGATGTAAAAGGCTATCCACTATGTGATTCCATTTACATGATGTTCTAGGGAAGGGGTGTGGAACTGTTTTGTGTCTTCATTATAGTGGTGGTTACATGACTCTGTGGATTTTCCAAAGTTCATAGAACCATACACCATAAAGAGTGAATTCTATTGTTGTAGTCATCCAGGTAAGAGATGATGGCTTGGAGCAAGTGCTAACAGTGCAGGTAGTGAGATTTTGTTGATGAATGTGGGATATAAAAGGAAGAGGGGACTCATGGATTGAATCAGGTTTATTGACTGAGGAACTGGGAGAATGTAGTTCTCATTAACTGTGATAGGGGAAGTTTAATTCATTATGAATTAAAACATACACACAGACTACTGAGTCTGGTGGAGGAATAAGGACCACATTGTGGCTTTTCTCTCAAGAGGAGCCAAAGCCGCAGCCTCCACCATGACAAGCCTTTATTCTAATATCTCCTTACATTCCAAGATGGTTCTCCCTCACTATTCCGATCACAACAAAGGAGCCAATGCCCCTCATTACATCACAGAAGAAGGACATTAGCAAATGAATAGGCAGAAGTGGTTGAGTCAGTCATACTGGCCCCTGCAAGGCTCAGCATGGATTTTAGGAGGTTACAGTAAGCATTTGCAGGGTGAGGGAATTTTTAGCAAAGAACAAATCTCAAAACAGCCTAAATATATTTCAAATCTGATTACCCATGAGAGAACCTATCTGTGAGTGTGGGTCCTATGCATCTCCCAGTGGGAGCTGGGCCCATGCCACAAAGAAGGGTCTGCCACAGTGGAGTGAGGACATTAAGTTTGAGATGTCTGTTAGACATCCAAGTTATATGTATGAGCCTGCAGTTAGCAGAGGTCTGAGTAGAGACCTACATTTGAGAGTTGATGGCTCTTAAAGCCACAAGCCAGGAAAGATCACTAGGCAGTGAGTGTAAATAGAAGTAAGAACATTGAGCCCTGGGTCCTTCCCGGGTCCACTGTTATGCTTCTGTGTGTATTCTGTGTTGTTTAAGTATATAGATATAAGGGGAGTGCCTTTTTTAAAAAAATATTTTATTTATTTATTTTTAGAGAGATGGGGAAGGCAGGGAGAAAGAGAAGGAGTGAAACATCAATGTATGGTTGCTTCTATCACACCCCATACTGGGGATATGGCCTGCAACCCAGGCATATGCCCTGACAGGGAATGAAACCAGTGATGCTTTGGTTCACAGGCCTGTGCTCAATCCACTGAGCTATACCAGCCAAGGTCAGGGAGTGCCTTTTTCATAAATGTAAATATGCTATACATACACATGTGCACCTTACTTTTTTTTCAGTTACTAATATATCTTGGATATCGTTCCCAAGCAGTATACAAATTTTCTTTGTTTTTTGGGGAGCTGCATAATATTCCACTGTATGGTCATAGTATAATCTTTCTCTTTATATGTTTAAACTTTTTTTATGATAACATTTCAAACATATATAAAAATTAGCAGAAATATAACAAACCTTCAAACCTATCACCCAACTTTGACAATGGTCACCTCATGGCCAGTTTTGTTTCATATAGACAGCCACACACTTCCCTTCTTTCAAGTTATTGTTTCTTGGTAACTTGTTATTTTGATATATTTTCAAACTTACTATAAAGTCTCTTTTTCAGGACACTTAAGTTGTTTAGAATATTTTCTTACTATAAATAATACAGTAAGGAATACTAGAACATGCCTTTTCACAAAGACCACAATTCCTAGGGCCCAAAAGGACAAGGTGCTGGTGGCCAAAATGCTTTCAGAGCAATTCCCTTGAGGAGTGGGTCCAAAATATTGGAGACAGATCTCAGCATTGCTGAGGTTCTTTTTTTCTGGGAAAGTCTCTTGGCCTTGGCCTTTACAATTCTGACACCAATTCCTGTGCATAGGTTTTCTAACACCATCAAGCAATTCTTTTATAACAGCTGGGTGTCATAAGATTCAACTCAATTCTGACAGTATCTTCCTGGAGAGAGCATTAGATCCCAAAAAGTTAAGGACTCAATAACACAAGACTCCCCTCTACTAATTCATCAATCACAAGTCCAGGTTATCAGCTGCGCTTCTGACCCACTGGCTATACAATGGAGGTTCCCATGACCTCCTCCTCAGATTCAATTAATTTGCTAGACTGGCTCACAGAACTCAAATAAACATTTTACTTACTAGATGTTATAAAGGATATATCTCAGGTTCAGCCAGATGGAAGAGATGCGTAGGGCAAGGTATAGGAAAGCGTTCAAGGCTTGCATGCTCTCACTAAGCATGCTACTCTTTCCCTAATCTCGATGTGCTCACCAAGCCTATAGCTCTCTGAGCCCCGTCCTTTTGGGTTTTTATGGAGGTTTCATTACAAGGGCACAACTGATTAGATCACCGGCCACTGATTAAACCTTCAACCCCTCCTCACCTTCTGGAGGACAGAAGGGTGGGACTGAAAGTTTCAGCACTTGAACCACATGGTTAGTTCTCCTGGCAAAAAGCCCCCATATTTAGGTAATTTCAGAAAGTCTCATTAACATGGGACTTCATCAAAATAAAAAGCTTCTGCACAGCTAAAGAAAACATCAGCAAAATGAAAAGGGAACCAACTGTATGGAAGTTTGCAAATGATAGATCGGGCAAGGATTTGATTTCCAAAATACATAAGGAACTCACACAACTCCATTCCAGGAAGACAAACAACACAATTAAAAAATGGGCAAAGCACCTGAACAGACACTTCTCCAAGGAGAACATACAGTGGGCCCAGAGACATATGAAAGGATGCTCAGCATCACTAGCCATCCAAGAGATGCAAATTAAAACCACAATGAGATATCACTTCACACTGGTCAGAATGGCTGTCATAAACAAATCAACAAGCAGCAAGTGTTGGAGAGGATGTGGAGAAAAGGGAACCTAGTACACTATTGGTGGGAATGCAGACTGGTGCAGCCACCATGGAAAACAGTATGGAATTTCCTCAGAAAAGTAAAAATGGAACTGACTTTTGATCTGGCAGTACCACTGCTGGGATTATACCCTAAGAATCCTGAAACACCAATTCAAAAGAAGTTATGCACCCCAATGTTCATAGCAGCACAATTTACAATAGCCAAGTGTTGGAAGTGACCTAAGTGCCCACCAGTAAATGAGTGGGTCAGAAACTATGCTACATTTACATGATAGAATACTATGCAGCAGAAAGAAAGAAGGAGCTCCTACACTTTATGACAGCATGGATGGACCTGGAAGGCATGGCGGAGGGAAAATGTAGACAACTGTACTTGGAAAAAACAACAACAACAACAACAAAAAAACAAAAACAAAGAGGAAAACCCCTTCTAAAAGTTTCATTAACATGACAAAAACATCTGTATTGCTTCCCTCACAAGAAACTCCAAGGGTTTTTGGAACTCGGTGCCAGGAACAGGGATGAAGACCAGATATAAGTAGATATAGATATAGATATAGATATAGATATAGATATAGATAATTGTTTTATAAAGTACAACATCACAGCCTCTGACAGGCCCTTCAGAGCTTCTGCCTTTGATGGTCCAGAACACAGGTGGCAAACGCAAATCCCTCGGGCTGAATTTGGCCCTCTACCTTGTTTTATCTGGCCTGGCACCTTGTTTCTACCAGCTCCTTGCCCCTAGTTAAGGAGTAGTTACATTTATACAGTCTTAAAATTACATTTGGTGCTTTGAAAGCAACCACGAGGCTGATGTGGCTCCCTGGTGAAAATGAGTTTGACACCCCTGGTCTAGAAGGCTACATTGTCAGGCTAAAATCATACCAGGAAAGACATTTTCAGAGTAAGGTTTTCCTGCAGTTTCCCCTCCCATCTCACCACCATGCCCTGTGGCCCAGTTTTTTTGCTGCTTGGGGTCTCCCCACCATTCCCTCTCCTCAGTTCTGTGCCTGGCTAGCCCTTCTCATTATGTCTTCATCAGCTCAAATGCCTCTTTGTTGATGAGTGTGCTCCCCTCCACCAGTCATTTTCAACTGAAAAGAAGCATACCTGCCACAGAGCAGTTACTCAATTAATATTGGCTGGCTGATTGAGTAAATGAAGGAATGAATGTCTAAAGGTGTAAACTGGGGGGTAATCCCAGATATCTCCTTCTCCCTCATTGCACCTCCAATTCCTCACCAAGTCTAGTCAGTGGGAAATATTCTTCAAAGGTACACAGTGCCTCCTATTACCTATTCACTAAGCCTCCCTCAAAAGAGGTCTAGCCCTGACAGGGTGACTCAGTTGGTTGGAGCCATCATTTCTTACACCAAAAGGTTGTGGGTTTGATTTTTGGTCAGGGCACTTACCTAGCTGTGGGTTCCATCCCTGGTTTGGCTGCGTATAGGAGGCAACCAACTGATGTTTCTCACATCAACATCTCTTTCTCTCTCATCCTCTCTCTAAGTCAACAAACATATCCCCAGGTGAAGATTAAAGAAGAAGAGGTCTATTGCTTTTACCACTAAATTTTTAAAAATGGAAGACATATTTTTATTGTTTCCTATTTGCAAGATGGGGAAATGGAGACACATGGGTGGGGTGGGGGCTGCCCATAGCATGGAAACCTCAGCATCTTCCAGTCCTGTCCAATTTCTTGCTGCTGTTCAGTTGACCCCAAGGATATAGTCTGAATCTGGTTGACTTTCAGAAAACCCCAGAGCTTCCATCTCCTTGACCCTTTAGATACAGGGTTGGACCCCCTATGGAACTGATGCTCCAAGCTGCTGGTGGGGTAGGACCAGTCTTAGAGCCATTCTGGAAGAAGGGTCATAAAAGCTGAAGACATAAAGACAGGTTAATTCTAGTCCCTCCACTGGGAAGCTCTTAGGTATAACAGGCCATGTTAACTGCTACTGTAACCAAATAAGATGGAGGTTTGGCTGCTAGCCATCACAAAAGCCAAACTTGTGAGGCAGGTACTGGCGCAAAGGGAATGAGGTTTTATTCAGGTGCTGCACGATCTGGGGGGAATGGTGGACTCCTGTCTGAAAGACCATCTCATCTTTCTGCCATGGAAAACTCCATCAATGTCCTTAGCAAGACTAAGACAAAAACCAGTGTCCAGAGTTCCTCCTCCATTTTAAAGTACAGTTCTTTGGAGCCTGCAAGCAGCTGCTAAGCAGCCTTAGTCCCCATCTAGGTAGCTTAGCTTGTTCCTGGTTGCTGTTCATTTCAGGCTCCCTCCTGGAGCCTCAGTGTGGAGCCCACACAACCATGGGCCATACAATCACATGGCTAGGGCCATATGATCACATGCAAGAGAGAGCACATGAACTCACAGGCAAGTATAACACCAGGTGGGCAGGAGAGCATCTTTGTTACCATGAGATTATATTAGCTTGAGCTTGGGACAGACTGGGGGCTCCCTCAAAATGACCAATTAACTTCCTGATTTTTTGCATGCTTTAGGTGGGGCCACCTTCCAACCAATCCCTTCTTTCCCCAGGCTAGACTGATAGGCCTCTTTGGTCTAGTACCTCCACCTGTGTCATTTTGACTTCTATGGCACATGTGCCTGCTTTCCCCTGGTCACACCCCCAATCTGGTACCAGAGTAGGGGGCCTTTTTTCTATTCAATTATTTTGCTAGCTTTTGGCATGCTTGGGGCCCTATCCATTGATATTTCTAACTTTCTGCACTCAGTGTAAGAGCCTCCCCCTGCTGCATCTTGGCTGATGGGAGAGTCCTCCATTCTCCAGCTGACTGTTTTATGGTAATGCTACAACCTACAGCCCCAGATATCAGTGGCTTAAAGAACAAATTTATTTGTCACCCCACCACAGATCTATGCAGGTTGGCAGGTTGGGCATGGGACACAACTTTATGTGCCTCTGCTTCACAACTGTATGGAGACCAGATTCCCTCCATCTAAAGACTCTGCCATTCTCTGGCCTTTGGAGTTTTCACCATTAAGCCAGCAGATGGCAAAGAGTGTGGAAGATTGCCTAACAAATGCCTGGAGGTAGTCAGTATCATTTCTGTCCAGTTTCCATGGGCCAGAATGTAGTAAATGGCCTTGCTAACTGCAAGAGAGTCTGAGACATGCAGTCTAGATGAATTCCCAGGTGAAAAAGGGAAATGGCTTGGTAAACACTACCCAGATTTTGTCCTTCCCTTGCTCAGGACTTAACTTACAAGTTTCTTCCTCTGAGAGGTCTCCCTTGACACATCCTCACCACCAAGTCTGGGCTATTTTCTTCCTATTGGCTTCCTTTATGTGATGATGTTGACTTGTTTGTTACCTCCTTTAGACAAGGAGAGCAGAGAATATATCTGGCTTTTTCATGTGCAGTGCTTCTAGTGCAATGCCTAGAACAGAGCTACTCAATATATATTGATTTAATGACTTTCTCTGGGACAGTTTCCTCTTGTATAGGATGGGAATACCAGCCAGGTAGGACTGTTGTTAGTATGGGTATTGTGTGTATATGCATTTAGCAGCAACTTTTTCATCAGTTTCCCTTCCCCAAATCCCTCCCTTAAGTCTTCATCTTATGCTGTGCAAGCCTCTTGTCAAGTTGTCAAGTGGCAGTACATGGCTCATACCTATCCCAGCATGTGCCCTCCTCGTTCCTGTGCTGTAGGATGGACTGGATTGTGTCTACTTGTCTCTGGAACCCTTCTCCTAATGCAAGGCTTGGACCACAGGAGGCATCAGGGAGCACTTACTGCAGGCTTGACTACATGAGAACATTGCCTGGCTTGTCACAGAGGGCAAACTGGCTGCCAGGCAAAATTGAACAAATTTTGTCCTTGGCCACAATCATGTTTAAGTTAAAAGCTAAATTAGTTACTGACGTGCAAAAGTCAGATTTCATATAGAAACACTCTTTTCTCCTGAAAAATGGTAAGATCAACGTTAGGCTATTAGTCCTGGCTGGTATCAATTGACTGAAACTGAGCAATGGCTTCCCCTTTTAGACTCGACAGGCTCTCCACTTCTTCACAGTCTCTACTACCCTCTGATACCTCAAACACTGTTAATTTCTCTCCTTTGAGTTATCTGCCTGGCCAGTGTAGACACTTAAATCTGTTGATGACAGCCCTTTTAGTGGTTCTAGATACTCTGAGAATCTAGTAAGATTTATGGACTCGCTCTCCAGCACATGCGCATAAACAATACTTTACATAAAATTTGGAACTTTATAGCCCGTCCTAAGGCAGGCTATAGACTCCGAGGGTGAGAATTCCTGAGTCATTCTCTCCTCTTCTGGATTTCCCATGGCTGGTTCCTTCTCAAACAGCAACTCAAACAGCATCTCTGACAAGCCTATATATTGATTGTAAGGTAGCTGCCCTCCCTTCCCCTGGTGTTCCAGTCCTTTTAAATCTCTGCTTTTATTTTTCCTAGAGGGCTTCTCACTCTCTGAACCGATCTGGTTCAGTCATTCGTTCACCTATTTGCTTGTGACCTTTACCACTCCCAACGCAACGAATAGTGCCCGGTACCTTGTAGAGGTGAATGGGGTGAATGGCAGGGTGGATTGATGAGATTGCCCACCCTCCGGCTCCTCCAAGCTTCAGATAGGAGCCAGGTAGTAGCGGCTCTGTAGTCAGTGCCCTCTGCCGAGTCCGGTCCCTGGGGAACCCACCTCCTGCGCGGTGTCTGGTGGTGCCCGCAGATACCTGGAAGGCGGAAACTTCGGGACCGGAACGGGCGTGCCTGGAGCGCGGGTAGCGGAGGGGGCAGCTTAATGTGTGGGACCGCAACGGCGGCCGCAGGAGGGCCGAACCGGCGGGTGTTCTAGGTTGCGGTGGCATGGCAGGGCGACGGGTGAACGTGAATGTGGGAGTGCTGGGTCACATCGACAGCGGCAAGACGGCGCTGGCGCGGGCGCTGAGCACCACGGCCTCCACAGCCGCCTTCGACAAGCAGCCGCAGAGCCGTGAGCGTGGCATCACGCTCGACTTGGGTTTCTCGTGCTTCTCCGTGCCGCTACCGGCGCGTCTGCGGTTGCCGATTTCCGCGCCCGACCCAGCGCGGGAGGTCGGTCAGGATCTCGGCGAGTCGGAGCTTCAGGTCACGCTAGTCGACTGCCCCGGGCACGCCTCCCTCATCAGGACCATCATTGGCGGTGAGCGCGGGCCGGGGCGGGAGCCGGGCTCGCAGATGCTGGGCGAAGCGGCCGGGCTCCTCTGTCGGGGAAGGGAGATCACTTCACTTAATAGATAGGGCTACCTGGGCCCCTGGAGGCTGACGTGAGTCTTCCAAGTCCCGGCAGCAGGAGAACAGAGGCTTTGGGACTCGAACTCACGGCCTGTTGACTTGGAAGCTTTTCCCTCCCAGCACAACCAAGCAGGAAGGTACTTTCCTTAAAAAAGAAAAGTTATTGTGTTTTTTTTTTTTAAATCAAGTTTTGTTTGCAATGCACGAACAAATTGAGAAAACTGAAAGACTCCAAAAAGGGTATAGTAAAGTGTCACAAAAAGATCTCCACTCACCCATCCATTAGTCCTCTTGTTCCCATTGGAGTCAACCACTGTTCCCAGTTTCTTGTGTATCATTTCAGAAAAACTCACGTAAAGACAAGCTTATCTGTATATCTATACCCTCCTCATTAGTTTTCTTCCCGCTTTTTTTTAACAAAATGGTAGCAACATATACAGTATTTTACTGAACTCTAAGGGAAGCTTTATGTCTGTACATATAAAGCCGCATCATTCTTTTTAAAAGTTCTCATAAAAGTCCATTGTACACTTGTACCAACATTATCTTAACTATAACTTAATGTTACACATTTATGTCATTTCTAGTTTTTGCTAATGGTACTTAAGTGAATTTTTGAGAAGAGAAGTATTTAGTGGATGTGCTATTACATCCATAGGTTAAACTCCTAGAACTGAACTGGTGGGGGCAGAGGGCATGTGTACTTTTAGTCATGTGTATTGCCAAAGTGCCCTCTTAAGCTGTACCATTTAATTTATTTTTAATTATAGAGGTAGTACATGGATATATTTTACTTGTGAAGAATAGGAACATTACAAATCAGACAAAAGTTCCATAATTACCCCTCCTGTCTCCAGAGAAAGCCACTTAACCTTTGTGGATTACTTTTCCAAACCCATTTTACTACACTTAAATCTATGGACAGGGCTTTGAAAGTTGTTTTGTTTTTTAGAGAAAAATGATAAAATAATGCAAGCAAATGAGTCAAAAGGGCCTATTGCTAAAAGAAGTCTCCTCACTGCTGACCCAAACACCTGGTTAAATTCTGTTTTCCATTTCCTTGTGTTTTCTTTCAGTGATAGTCTCTATACCTACAAGGACATATGGGAATATATGTTGGGTAGATGATTCTTTTTTTAATTGAAGATATTTACTCCTCAGTTCTACAACAGCAGCATCTTCAAAGATAAATTAAAAGGATAAAACAGTGATTTAGATATAGATTCGAAATAAATCAAAGAGTTTTGAAAGGTTCCAGGTGGGGAGGAGAATGAGCAGGGGCAGCTGGAGGTGGAGCCAGTGCAGGTTTCCAGCTGTCACCAGTTGCATCATCAGGCATTTTGAAAACCTTATCGAGCATGCCCTTCTCCTGGGTCCCTCTGTTGAACCATCAGGCAGCTGTTTTTGCTGGTGCTATGGAGCAGGCAGATAGAGGTTGAAGGGAGTTTGTAGAAGTATTTTCTCAGGAGAACTGATTGGACCAGGTGCAGATCCCAACTTGTTTTCTGCGTGGACTCTGACATGAACCCCTGATGTGGTCCTTCATGGGTTGATGATTTTATTGGCCTGATGGCAGATAGCCTAGTTAGTCCCTGAGCTTGCCAAGTCCGATAATATAGTGATGAGAGTATTAAGTACTTTGATCATTGTTACCACTTAACTGTTCCAAGCTGTAGGCAGTTTGAGATAATTTCCCCATTTTACAGTAGAGGAAATGGAGGCTCGAAGGGGAGAGGGGATCTGCCCAAAGTCACGTTGCCTAAAGTCTTCTACTAGAGCCATATTTCAGTCATCAGGTGACTATTAAGGGATATGTGATCTTCTTTACTCTTTTGCCCTCCCCTTGTAACTGAATTCTGTTTGGTCATATCCAAATACATTTTAAGACATGTACTCTGATCCATTCTAGGTTGGAGGTGGAAGAGACAGGTTAAAAAAAGTGAGAATGCAAATTCTTGGTGTTTTTCAGTAAATAGCATAGGCAAGTGGTGAAGGATATACTTTTGGGTCAGAACTGGGCTTGGGACCAAGCTTTTACCCTTACTGACTGTTTGACTTGTGAACCTAATTCTGGACCTTGCAAACATTGGCTGAGAGTAGTAACTATTGGGTTGGCCAAAAAGTCTGTTTAGTTTTTTCTGTAAAATAAACATTTTTCATTTTCACCAATAACTTTATTGATTTGGATATTTTGGGTATTGGCCATCTCCTGCCATTGGTTTCTAGTGGATAGAGGCCAGAGGTGCTGCTAAACATCTTCCAATGCATAACAGCCCCACAGCAAAGAATTATTTGGCCAAAATGTTGTTAGTACCATGAAATTTAGCAAACCATTTTTGACACGTTTGATCAGAGTCATAGCACCTTCTGCACAAATTGTTTTTTGTATTACAGTTGCGTTTTTACTTTCTTAAAATAATAAAGCACACTATGCTGAAAATGTGTGTCTTTTTCCATCTTCAGTATTAAATTGGCTGCACAAAAATTCACCAGTTTCGATCAGTTTTTTTAAATGCATGCTGATATGACAGCTGTCACAACGCAATCTAACAAAATTGTTTTGAATGAAGTTAAAGATGACTAAGCACTACTAGAGCCATTGTACAGAAAAAACTAAACAAATTTTTTGGCCAACTCAATACAAAGCTCTTTATTGGCATTGATTTTCTGGCATGTTTGCCACTTCTTGGATAAACCCTACAAGAAGTGTGGTGTTACCATTTAACAGTTGAGGAAATTGGAATTTAGGGGGCTGCTAGTAAGTAGCACAGCCCAGATCTGTTTCACTGCAAAGCTAGAGTTTTTTTCCCCATGCTTCTCCAGGCCACTTTATACTGCCCCTATCCCCTTCTAACTTTTATAGAGAAGCTCTTCATAGGACAAAAAGGTTTCAGGCACTAGCCTGATCACCCAGTGCCACCAAGAATTTGTCAAGTCCTGGTCTAGGGTATAAAATTGTAGAAAGAAAGAAGAGAAACTTTTCTGTTATAGGTACATTGTAGCTTTTTTTTACTTCTCCCTCACCTCCTGAGTATAACTTTCCTTCTCATAGGCATTAAAGTGTGACCTGAGCAGATTGGAATGATGAGACCATGGCTGCTACTATTTTTCCGAATTGGTCAGATTCCCACCATCCTTTTTAGGGAAATGAGAAAATAGATATTTTTTCTTTTGAGGGGAAGGATATTTGCATGTTAGACCCTGCTCTGGCCCAGACCTGTTGCTAAGAATTTGATTCTATGCAACAACCCAGAGTGGTGGGCATGTGGTGGGAGTGTTAGCCCTGTTTTTCAGATGAGCATACTGAAGCTTGGAAAGTAAAATATATTTGGCCGGTGTTGGAACCTAACTCTGCTGCCCTTAACCTGGATCTGGTTGATACCTTTAGTTATCCGCATGACCCATAAACCTATAGATATCTTTGCCTTCTTCAAATCTCTCTTGAGGCCAAATCCTGGCTTGTGCCAGCTGGACTCTTACAATTCTGAACTTTGTTCTTCCTCTCCTGGCCACTTGCACTCCTCTCTAATTCATTCCCCACACAGTAGGCAGTATACTCCTCTTATGAATGCTCATCAGATCATGTCGACCCTCTGCTTCAAGACTTTCCATTGACTTCTCATTGTGCTTAGAGTAAAACATAGCTTCCTTTATAGGCACAGGAAGAAGGACCTTCTTTATGGTCTGGCCTTTGTCTTCCTCTAAGCCTCATCCCTTCCTTGCCTGACCTTCAGCTACACTGGTCTCAATTCTACTTATTGAATGTGCTGGTCTTAGCACCTGCTGTTCCTCTGTTTAGTACATCTCCCCATTGTTTACGTCTCAGTTTAAATGTCACCTCCTCAGAGATGCCTCCTCTGATCTACCTATCTAGTGTCCCTACCTCTCCCTCTCATACTTTCTCATGTCTGTGTTTTATTTCTGTATAGCCCTTTTCACTATCTGATACTTTTTGTATTTGCTTGTCGATTGTCGCTGTTCTCTCTGAGAGCAGAGCAGGAACCATATCTGTCCTGTTCAACAGAATTTTCTAACTTCTTGGGCTAGAGCATGGGGTGTAGTAGGCATTTGGTAAGTTCTGAATAAATGAAGCTGTGTACCAACTCCTGGGCTAGCTTGTTAATAGTGAGCAGAAAGCAATCAGTATGGGGCCTGGCTTGCACTAGGTACATACTGTGTGTTGATTCTTTTCCCTCCCTCTAGGACCTGACAGCAGAACTGGTGAGAGGGTACTGTCCCATGTTAAAGCTATTTTAGGTTAGAGCTAATACCTATTAGAGCTTTTTATGCATAGGACAAAATTAGGAATAACTTAACTTTGTTGAGGTGAGGATAGGGTATGATAGGGGAAGAAGAACTTTCTTAGTAGAGGAAGTACCTGGGCAAAGCTCTGAAGCTTAAACCTGCTGTCTTTTCTGTTTAGAATCAGAGATAACTGCTAGCAGTTAGGTGCACCTGTAAATCAGCATGATGTGTAGGAAGGTGTGCTGAAAATGAAGACAAAAGGGTTTGTGGGCCAGATCCCATAAAGTGGTAAGTGTTGGGCTTAGAGGAGGCTCTTAGTTTAGATTTCTCCTAAGGGTAGTGGGAGGCTTTTAAAGCAGGTTTGTGACATTATCAGGCCCAAGATTTAGAAGGATGCAAGATCACTAGGCAGCAACTCTTACTGGCAGAAGACGCCACAACTGTACCTGGGATAATTTTGACCACTTGCTGAATACATTATTCTCAGTAGAAGGAAATTAGAACTATTGTCTGAGTTCCTTGATGATATCTCTGGAATTTAATATATCTTAAAGCCAGCTCTCTTTAATTCTATTGCTCTCCCTGAATACTTTCATGTACAAAAATAATTCATTCTTAACTTACAGAAAATTGTGCTTTATTTCCTTGATTCACATGGCTACGGCTAAAACTCCTAAGTGGTGCTGTGGGTAATAGTGACAGCAGTACTTAGCATTTATTTCATCTTACCCTCCCTCATGCTTATTTTTTTTTCATTTAACCCTCACAGCAATTCTTTGAGGTAAGACATGATATTCCCATTTTATAAATGGAAAAGCAGGGGATCAGAAAGGTCAGGAAACAGTTACAAGTGTTAGAGTTCTGTTTGATCTGGCTACACAGCTCTACTCAGGCATTCTCAATATGAATTACAAAGTGTACCTATCCCCTCCAGTCCCCTGTAGTGGTGTTTCAGGGCAGTATTTTTCCCTAATCCATTTTAGGGGATAAATCTTTCAGGGTTAAGACTTCAAAAAGATTCAATAATGTATGTTTTAAAGACTTGGGTGGGGAAAAGGGACTTGGATTCATCCTTAATCTAACTCTGGCAAGAAAGAGGAGAGCTGAAAAATGCTGGTATATTGGTTAGGCAATTTATATCCTCTGGTGGCTGCTAGGATTAACAGTGTATTGTCTCCTGGTCTTTTGTTCTGGTGGTTAATGAATAGCAGCCCTTCTGCCACCACTTGTCACCCTGATCTCTTACCTCCTGTGCCTACTGTTTAGTGATGCTTCCTGTGTGGCTTGGACCCTCAGATTCCCCTGGCCACAGCTGATGAGAACTGCCAAAGCCTTGTAAGTGTAACTCATGGTTGCTCCTTTGGAGGGAAAACAGTCAGCAGCCCCTGGGGATTTTTGTCTCTGTAGCCCAGGAGAGAACATTCTTTGTTAAACAAGCTACTTTGCTTTCTCTGTTTTAGCAGCTTTCCGAGCTCTTGGTGCTAATGTGGAGAAAGTGCTTGTCCCTTTGTCCTATCTTATCAAGGGGTGTGCCTGCAGTCTGTCTGAAACACTCTCTTTGCACTCATTAAACAAGGTTTTTGTATGTGTTAACAAATACGTGTTTTCAACCAGATTTTTTTTAAATTGAGTTTTAGAGAGAGAGAACAGGAGAGAGAGAGGGAGAAACATTGATTTGTTGTTCCACTTATTTATGCATTCATTGATCGATTCTTGTATGTGCTCTGACTGGGGATCAAACCTGCAGCCTTGACATATTGGGATGACGCTTTAACTAACTGAACTACCTGGCGAGGGCCTCAACTAGATTTTTCATATTAACCTTTAGGCATGTGTACATAATGCCCAGAAAGCTGCACAGCACAAGCAGCATAACAAACTGGGAGCCTAACCATTCAAGGAATTTGGATGCTATTTTGATGCAAAACCAACCAACCAACCTTGTGGGGGGGGCTCCATGTGCAGAGGCCCCCCCGCCACGGATGAGAATAAGTCTGCCAAGACATGATCTGCTTGGGGAGAAAAGGTAACCTATCTCTCAAAGGAGAAGGATCAGGAGCCTCTTCCTCAATGGGCTTTTATTGGGTTTAATTTGCATAGGAATACAGGTAAAGCTCATCAATCATTTTCAGGCAGTAAGGATCAAGCAATAGATAACATACAAAGATAACATACAAAGAACTACGAGGGCTTATTCTGAGTCAGGGTCAGATAGCTAAAGGACCATAAAACTTTGGGGCAGCAAACTCATTTTATGCATAAGTCAGGCAAGGGAAGTAAGGCAGCCAAGAGATTAGGAGACTTCTTGCAGACAGAATGAGAACTCAGGCTATATCAAAGCCAAGGGGCAAGGGCCCATCACCCCGTTTTTCTATAGCCCCCCAAGTCCTTCCCTGAGTGCCCCTTCATGACCATGCCTGTCTTAGGTTGTCCCTCCCTTGAGGAATCCCTGACATTGGCTAACCAGTCATATGCCCAGGGACAAGCAGGATGAAGTAAAAGGGAGCAGAAGCTAGCGCCCCTACCAGGAAGATAAGTTTTGTCTCCTTAGTGGCTTATGGTCCCAAGGTCTCTTACTCAGCCTTAGCCATGGGGAATTACAGCTTCTGAAACCAGGCAGAGCGGTTCCCAACACAACCTGGTTTTCTTTCTCCCTAGTCTTTTTATGAATCTGCATAGAAATATATCATGTTATATTATGGTATTCATATATATTTGTTTTAAAATATTGAAGCATTTAATATTGAATATTTAAAGGAGTAGATATAAGTGGAAATGCATCCTTAACTTTAACTTCTTCAGCTCCTACAATCTGTCAGACCTAGGTTCCTTGAGCTTTCGTGTTCACCCAGGAAAAGCTGCCTTTTATTTTTTCTTCTTTGTTGAAAGATGTGCACCATAAATGAAGATCCTGCTCTCTACTGCTACTTTTTCAATGTTCTCTACTGCCAGGGGATGCCAAGGTAAATACTGGTGTCTCTTGTGTTAACTTGTTTAAAGCCTCTTTATGTTTAGTATGAAGTTGGCCTCCTTCAGTGCCAAGTGTACTTCTATTCAAATACAACTTTTCCTGTTTTGTCTGGTACTTTATCCTTCTCTGACTCCACCTTATGTCCTTCCATGTTGAAATGCCTTTAGCTATCTCTAGGAGACTCAAGTTGAGCTGGGTCTGCAGCACTTTCTCTTGGAGTTGAACAGCAGGTGACTTTATTTCAGTTTGGGTGACAGTGTGGGAGTAGCATATCAGAGATGCAGCTTTGAGTTTAAATTAATGCAGAATATTTGAGCAGGAAGCAACAGGAAAGAAAAATGGCAACAGGTAGTCATATTTCATTCTGTTGGGGTACATATTTCTTCTCATGGGGCTTGCCCTTGAGAACAAAACATATCAAATGTTAAATCAAAGAATATTTTTGTAGTCATGCTAGGAATGGAAAATAATGCAAAGACTTTGCCTTCTTGAGGCAGATATTTTTGCTGGAAGGTTATAATCAAAGTCAGAAGGAAATCATAGCGATAGCTTTTGGTAAATCTGTAATCATTTAAAATTAATTGTTTTTAAACTTCTCACTTAGCATCTCCTTTGTTTTCTCTCAGCATTCTTCTTGGGTTTTTCCTTCAAAGTCAACCCATTCAGGTTGAAATAAGATTTGAGTAGGCATCCCAGGAAATCAACTCATAAATTAAGCCCTGGGACATATCCTCTCCTCTTCCCTCTCTGCTCTGTCATTCTTTGTTGGCTGGAGCCTTCTTATGACTTGGAGATGGCTGAATGAAGATGACAGTACATGTAGCTCTGGTGCTTTGGGTAATCCAGAGGCTTCAGTCCCAGTGAGGTGGACCCTTGCATTTCTGAGGTGGCTTCAGGGTAGTGTTGGGCGGGGAGCAGAATGAGCCCTCATGGGCTGGGCTCCAGTTTCACTGCATGTCTCCACTCCTCTGCTGCAAGCTGGATTCCACTTGTTTTTTGTTTTTTGTTTTAATTGTTGTTCAAGTACAGTTGTCTTCATTTTTACCTCACCGTGCTGCACCCAACCCCCGCCCTACCCATCCCTGCCTCCCACCTTCAAATTTACCCCCTTTGACTTTTTCTTTTTTCCTTTTTTTTTAAAAAAACATTCTATTTATTTATCGTTAGAGGGGAAGGGAAGGAGAGAGGGAGAAAGGAAGAGAAACATCAATGTATGGTTGCCTCTTGTGCCTCCCCTGCCGGGAACTAGCCCGCAACCCAGGCATGTGCCCTGACTGGGAATTGAACTGTGATCCCTTGGTTCATGGGCCCACGCTCAATCTACTGAGCTACACCAGCCAGGGCCCTTTTGGCTTTTTCTATGTGTCCTTTATAAATGTTCCTTGATGGTCCTTCCCCTATTTTTCCCTATCATCCCTCTCCCCCCTCCTCTCTGGTTACTGTCCGTTTGTTCTTTTTTTTTTTTAAATATATTTTATTGATTATGCTATTACAGTTGTCTCATTTCTCCCCCATCATTCCCCTCTACCCTGCACACCCACTCCCATCCACATTCCCCCTCTTTAGTTCATGTCCATGTGTCGTAAGTTCTTTAGCTTCTACATGTCCCACACTATTCTTGCCCTCCCCCTGTCTATTTTCTACCTACTATCTATGCTACTTATTCTCTGTACCTTTTCCCCCTCTCTCCTCCTCCCACTCCCCTGTTGCTAACCCTCCATGTGATCTCTATTTCTGTGTTTCTGTTCCTGTTGTGTTGTTTGCTTAGTTTGCTTTTGTTTCAGGTGTGGTTGTTAATATCTGTGAGTTTGCTGTCTTTTTACTGTCCTATTTTTTATCTTCTTTTTCTTAGATAAGTCCCTTTAACATTTCATATACTAAGGGCTTGGTGATGATGAACTCCTTTAATTTGACCTTATCTGAGAAGCGCTTTATCTGCCCTTCCATTCTAAATGACAGCTTTGCTGGATAGAGCAATCTTGGATGTAGGTCCTTGACTTTCATGACTTGGAATACTTCTTTCCAGCCCCTTGTTGACTCTAAGGTCTCTTTTGAGAAATCAGCTGACAATCTGATGGGAACTCCTGTGTAGGTGACTGTCCCCTCATCCCTTGCTGCTTTTAGGATTCTCTCCTTCATTTTAATCTTGGCTAATGTAATTATGATGTGCCTTGGTGTGTTCCTTGCATCCAACTTCTTTGGGACTCTCTGAACTTCCTGGACTTCCTGGAAGTCTAATTCCTTTGCCAGATTGGGGAAGTTCTCCTTTATTATTTGTTCAAATAAGTTTTCCACTTGTTGCTCTTCCTCTTCCCCTTCTGGTACCCCTATAATTCGGATGTTGGGACGTTTAAAGATATCCTGGAGGTTCCTAAGCCTCTCCTCATTTTTTTTGAATTCTTCTTTCTTCCTTCTTTACTCTTTGGTTGTTTGTTTCTTCCTTCTGGTCCATTCCATTGATTTGGGTCCCAGTTTTCCTCCCATCTCTATTGGTTCCCTGCGCATTTTCCTTCATTTCACTTATTGTAGCCTTCATTTGTTCATCTAATTTGTGACCAAAATCAACCAATTTTGTGAGTATCCTGATCACCAGGGCTTTGAACTGTGCATCTGATAGGTTGGCTATCTCTTCGTCGCTTAGATGAATTGGCTCTGGGGCTTTGATTTGTTCTCCTGTTTGAGCCTTTTTTTTTTTTGGTCTGGGCACAACTGTTACATAGTGAGGGATGGAGCCGTAGGTGTTCCCCAGGGCGGGGTAGCCCAGTCTCTGGGTAGTGACGCTGTATGTGGGGGCGGGATCCAAGAGGGAACAATGGTGTTTGTTCTACTCCCAGTCCTTTCCACCACTTCCTGGTTGCTTGGATCATCTGTGCATGAAGGTGGGACCACCTGGTCAGCCAGCCGCCTTGTGCTGCCTCACTGGGTCTGTACAGTTGCCACCCCATGTCCGGGGTCCACTAGCTGCTGCTTGTGTACCTGGGGTCTGCTAGCCACCACCTGTGTGCCTGGGATGTGCCAGCCACTGCTGCCTGCATGCCCGGGTCTGCACCTCCACTTTTTCCTGCTGCGACTCTGCCCCTCTTACCAGTCTGGATGAATGGTTGTCGGACTTCCGTACACTTCAATTTTCTATGAGTTCTGGTTGTTTTCTTGTTTCTAAATCTTTGTTGTCCTTAATTTTGGTTGTGAGAGGAGGCACATTGTGCCACCTACACCTCCATCTTGGCTGGAAGTTGTCAGTTTGTTCTTCATTTCAGTGTCTCTGCTTATATTTTGTTTGCTTGTTTGTTTCGTTGATTAGGTTCCACCTATAAATGAGATCTTACGGTATTTCTCTTTTACCACCTGGCTTATTTCACTGAGCATAATGTTGTCCAGTCCTATCTATGCTGTTGGGAAGGGTAGGAGCTTCTTCTTTCTTTCTCCTGCATAGTATTCCATCATGTAAATGTACCATAGTTTTTCATCCTTTCCTTTGCTGGTGGGCACTTAGGTTGTTTCCAGCACTTGGCTATTGTGAACTGTGCTGCTGTGAACACTGAGGTGCATAGGTTCTTTTGAATTGGTCTTTCAAGATTCTTGGGGTATAATCCCAGCAGTGGTATTGCCAAGTCAAAAGTCAGTTCCATTTTTAGTTTTCTTTGGAAATTCCATGCTGTTTTCCACAGTGGCTGCACCAGTCTGCATTCCCACCAGGAATGCACTAGGGTTCCCTTTTTTCTACAACTTCTCCAGCACTTGTTTGGTGATTTGTTTATGACAGCCATTCTGACCAGTGTGAAGTGGTATCTCATTATGGTTTTAATTTGCATCTCTCTGATGGCTAGTGATGCTGAGCATCCTTTCATATGTCTCTGGGCCCACTGTATGTCCTCCTTGGAGAAGTTTCTGTTCAGGGCCTTTGCCCATTTTTTATTTTATATTTGTTTTTTATTGTATTATTATTATTTTTTAGTTGCCATCAATAAGAAATTTACTAGTTTTAAAAAAATCCAAATGCTGGCATTGTCAAGAAAAATTTAACAGGTTTATGTATATTGTTACAAAGTTGAACTGCTTGAAATTTGTTCACTAAACACCTTGACTTGCATTAATACCTTATATCCCCACATTTATATTAAAAAAATTCACACACAAGTGAAATTGGAAATACAGCCAATACCTGATTTCTGTTCCATATTTTCCACTTGCAAACATATACTTAGGTACCTTTTTGACCGAATGAGAAAAATATATCTAACGTTCAGAACTACCAATAACAGGAAGAAGATTATGTTCCAGTTAAAGGTGAGATCATATGGTATTTTTCCCTTACTGCCTGGCTTCCTTTACTTAGCATAATACTCGCATAATAGTTCCATCCATGCTGTCACAAAGAGTATAAGCTCCTTCTTTCTCTCTGCTGTGTAGAATTCCATTGTGTAAATGTACCATAGTTTTTTGATCCACTCATTTGCTGATGGGCACTTTGGTTGCTTCCAGCACTTGGCTATTTTAAATATAACCAGAGTCATTGAAATTAAGAACAATCTAACAATATCCAGAGGGGAGGGGGGAGGGTACAGTGGGGAGAAGGGTTTTCCAGAACTGCTATAAAGGACACATGGACAAAACCAAGGGGGAGGGTGGAAGCAAGGGAGGGAGGTGGGTTTGGATGGGGTAGAGGGGAGGGGTGGGGAGAAAATGGAGACAACTGTAATTGAACAACAATAAAATAATTTTTAAAAAGAAAAAATTAAAAAAATAGGAAGGAGAGAATTTTTTGTTTTAAAGAATGAAATGTTTCCTGTCGTAGTGGATTCTTGTGCACGTTCTCTACATGTGCGGCATGCTACCTGGATGTCTTTTGGCATAATTGTTACAGGTTTGGTATGGATAGCACACAGGTTGATGTCTTCAAAAAGGCCAACAAGATAGGCTTCACTTGCCTCCTGCAAAGCACCAATAGCTGCACTCTGGAAGTGCATATCTGTTTTGACATCTTGAACAATTTCTTGCACCAGTTGCTGGAAGGGAAGTTTGCAAATCAGGAGTTCAGTCAACTTCTGATAACATCTAATTTCACGAAGTGCAACAATACCAGGCTTGTAACAATGAGGTTTCTTCATCACTCCAGTAGAGGGCGCACTCTTGTGAGCAGCTTTGGTAGCCAATTGCTTCCTTGGTGCTTTACCACTGGTCGATTTGCGGGCAGTCTGCCCTTTATGAGCCATGGTATAGGGATCTCTTTACTTACCCACTTCTCCTTCAGCTGGAGCTAGGTGAACTGGAGGAGGGGCTGGCATTAGAGAATGACGGGGGCTGCGAACACCTGCCCATTTTTAAATTGGGTTGTTTATCTTCCTGGGGTGGAGTTGTGTGACTTCTTTATATATTTTGGAGGTCAAACCCTTTTCCAAGGTGTCATTTGCAAATATACTTTCCCATACAGTTGGTTCCCTTTTCATTTTGCTGATGTCTTCTTTAGCCATGCAGAAGCTTTTTATTTTGATGATGTCCCATTTGTTTATTCTTTCTTTTGTGTTCCTTGCTCTATAGGATATATCAGTGAAAGTATTGCTGCCTGGAATATTGCTTAGGTTTTCCTGCCTTGTTTAGAAGTCCTGTAGGTCTTTTATGGTGTTACGACTTATATGTAAGTCTCTTATCCATCTTGAATATATTTTTGTGTATGATGTAAGTTGGTGATTGAGTTTCATATTCTTGCATGTAGCTGTCCAGATATCACAAAATCATTTGTTGAAGAGGCTATTTGTACTCCATTTTATGCTTCTTCCCCCTTTGTCAAGTATTAATTGACTGTAGAGACTTGGGTTTATTTCTGGGCTCTCTGTTCTGTTCCATTGCTCTATGTGTCTGTTCTTATGCCAGTACCAGGCTGTTTTGATTACAGTGGCCTTGTAATATAGTTTGATATCAGGTATTGTGATCCCTCATGCCTTGCTCTTTCTCAAAACTGCCGTGGCTGTTCAGGGTTGTTTACGGTTCCATATAAATTTTTGAAATGTTTGTTCTGTATCTGTGAAATGTGACATTGGTATCTTAATAGGGATTGTGTTAAATCTGTAAATTGCTTTGGGTAATATGGACATTTAAATGATGTTAATTCTTCCATTCCATGAACATGGTATGTGCTTTTATTTATTTGTGTCTTCCTTGATTTCTTTCTTCATTGTTGTGTAGCTTTCTGAGTACAGGTCTTTCACCTTTTTCATAAGGTTTATTCCTGGGTACTTTAGTTTTCTTGTTGCCATAGGAAGTGGGATTTTTTTCCTGATTTCTGTTTCTGATATTTCATTATTGGTGTGCAAAAAATGCCTTCAATTTCTGAATATCAACTTTGAATCCTGCTGTTTTCCCAAATTCACTTATTAGGTTGAGCTGCTTTTTTGGAGTAGTCTATAGGATTTTTTGTTTATACTATCATATCATCTGCAAACAGTACAGTTTTACTTTCTCCTTTCCAATTTGGATGCCTTTTTTTTCTTTTTCTTGTCTGATTGCTGTGGCAAGAACTTCCAATACTATGTTGAATTGAAGTGGTGAAAGCAGACATCCTTGTCTTGTTCCTGGTCTTAGTGGGAAAGCTTTTACTTTTTGCCCATTGAGCATGATATTGGCTGTAGGTGTCTCATATATGGCCTTTATCATGATTAGGAATTCTCCCTCTATTCTCACTTTGCTGAGTGTTTTTATTGTAAATGGGTGCTATACCTTATCAAATGCTTTTCCTGCATCTATTGATACGATCATGTGATTTTTGTCTTTTCTTTATGTGATGTATTATATTTATTGATTTACAAATATTGTACCATCCTTGCATCCCTGGAATTAACCCCACTTGATCATGATTTATGATCTTTTTAATGTATTTCTGTATGCAGTTTGCCAATATTTTGTTGAGGGTTTTAGTGTCTAGGTTCATCAGTGATATTGGCCTGAAGTTTTCTTTCTTTGTGTGTCTATCTGGTTTTGGGATTATGATGATACTGTGTTCATAAAAAGAGTTTGGGAGTCTTCTGTCTTGGATTTTTTGGAATAGATTGAGAAGGATAGGAATTAGCTCTTCCTTAAGTGTTTTGTAAAATTCTCCTGTGAAACAATCTGTTCCAGGGCTTTTGTGTGTCAGGAGTTTTTTGATTACTTCGATTTCATCAGCAGTTATTGGTCTGTTGAGGCTTTTTGTTCCTTCTTTATGTTGTTTTGGGAGATTATATTTTTCTAGAAATTATTCCATTTCATCCTGGTTTTCAAGTTTCTTGGCATATAGTTGTTCATAATAATTTCTTACAATTCATTGTATTTCTGTGGTATCAGTTGTAATCTCTCCTGTTTGATTTCTAATTTTGTTTATTTAGGTCCTCTCTCTTTTTTTTTAATTTTAATTGTTGTTCAAGTACAGTTTTCTATCTTTTACTCCCATCACAGCCCACCCATCCATCCCTCCCCACCTCCCTCCATTTTCACCCCCCCAAGTTTTTGTCCTTGTGCCCTTTATACTTATTCTTATAAATCCTTCCCCTTTTCCCCTGAAATTCGCTCCCCTCTCCCCTCTGTCAGCCTGTTGTCTATTTCAGTGTCTTTGGTTATATTTTACTTGTTTATTTGTTTTGTTGTTTAGGTTCCTGTTAAAGGTGAGATCATATGGTATTTGTCTTTCACTGCCTGGCTTATTTAGGTCCTCTCATTTTCTTGATGAGTCTGCTTAAAGGATTGTCAATTTTGTTTATCTTTTCAAAGAACCAGCTGGATTTATTGATTCTTGGAGTGTTCTTTTAGTGTCTCTGTTGTTTAATTCTGCTCTAGCCTTGATTATTTCCTTCCTTCTACTTGCTCTTGGCTTTGTTTGTTGTTGTTCCTCCAGTTCTTGTAGATGTAGGGTTAGGCTGTTTATTTGAAATGTTTCTATCTTTTTTAGGTAGGCCTGTATCACTATGAACTTCCCTTTCAGGACTGCCATCGTGTGTCTCATAAGTGTTAGATTGTTGTGTGTTCATCTTCATTTGTTTCTAGAAGGTTTTCGATGTCTTCCTTGATCTCATCGTTAACCCATTCATTGTTTAATAGCATGCTATTCAATATCCATGAATTTGACTGTTTTTGAGTTTTTTCATTGAGGTTGGTTTCTAGTTTCAGGCCCTTGTTGTCTGACAAAATGCTTAATATGATTTCAATTTTCTTGAATTTGTTGAGGCTTGTTTTGTGTCCTATCATGTGGTCTGTCTTTGAAAATGTTTCATATGTGTTTCAAAAGAATGTGTATTTTGCTTCTTTGGGATGAAAGGTTATATATATATCAGTTAAGTCCGTTTGCTCTAGGGCATTGTTCAATGCTGTAATATCCTTGTTGATATTTTGTTTGGATGATCTATCCATTTTGACAGTGGGGTGTTAAAAATCCCGTACTATAAGTGTGTTGCTTTCTATATGTTTCTTGAAGTCCCCCAAGATTTTCCTTATATATTTCGGTGCTCCTATGTTGGGTGCATATATGTTTACAATATTTATGTCTTTTTGATGGATTCTTCCCTTGAGTATTATGATGTGTCCTTCAATGTCTCTTTTTATGGCTTTTGTTTTGAAGTCTATTTTGTCTGGTATAAGTATTGCTAACCCAGCTTTTCACTCCTGTCTATTTGTTTGAAATATTTATTTACAACCCTCACTTTCAGTCTGTGTAGGTCTTTTGTTCTGAGGTGGGTCTCTTGTAGGCAGCATATGTGCACGTCATGTTTTCTTATCCATTTAGCTACCCAGTGCCTTTGATTGGAGCATTTAATCCATTAATGTTTAAGGTTATTATTGATAGGTACTAGTTAATTTTTTCCACGTTGTGCCTGTGTTTCTGTCTTTCTCTCAGCCTTTCCTTCCTTTTCTTAAAGCAGTTCCTTTAGCATATCTTGCAGTGCTGGTTTGGTTGTGGTGTATTCTTTCAACTCTCTTTTGCCTTGGAATGCCATTATTTCACCTTCCATTATAATTGAGACCCTTGCTGGGTAGAGTAGTCTTGGTTGCAGGCTTTGATTTTAATTACTTAAAATATTTCTTGCCATTCCCTCCTGGCTTGTAGTATTTATGTTGAGAAATCAGCTGCTGGTCTATTGGAGCTCCTTTATATGTCCTTGTTTTTTCCTTGCTGCTTTTAAGATTCTCTCTGTGTCTTTAAAACTTGGCATTTTAATTATACTGTGTCTTGGAGTGAGCCTCTTTGGGTTCATCTTGATTGTTACCCTCTGTGCTTCCTGACCTTGTGTGGTTTTTCCCCTCTCCAAGCTAGAAAAGTTTTCTGTCATTATTTTTTTAAACAGTGTTTCTATCCGTCACTCCTTTTCTTCTCTTTCTGATATTCCCGTCATTTGAATGTTGTTGCATTTCATGTTATCTTGCAGTTCATTTAAGCTGTCTTCGTATTTTTTTAGGGTTTTTTTTTTTCCCATGTAGCTGCTTTACCTGGGCATTTCTGTCTACTTTGTCTTCCAGCTTACTAATTCAGTCCTCTGCTTCATCCAACCTGCTTGCAGTTCCTTCTATTGTATTGTTTTTAATTTCAGAAATTGTATTCTTCATATCTTCCTGGTTCTTGTTTATAATTTCTATGTCCTTTTTCATACTGTTATAGTTCTCACTCAGTTCCTTGTTGATGTCTGTTTGTTCCTTGAGCATCCTTATAAGCATTCTTTTGAATTCTATGTTTGATAGTTTGCTTGCCTCAATTTCATTTAGCCCTTTTTCTGGGGATTCTTTCATTCCTTTTGATTACAGGTTCTTTCTTTGTCTCCCCATTTTAGGTGAGTCTTTTTGTTGTTTTCCTGCAATTCCCGATGCTCTGCTTTGCTAGCTGTCTTTATCTGGTGAACTTCTATAGTAGGAGTTCTGTGGGACTCAGTGGTTTGGTCTCTTTGATGTGCTTGTCTGGATGCTTTAGTGCTGCCCTTCCTTCTGTTTATGTGTCTCCCTTATTGTACTTGGGTTTTATCTGTTGGTGGCTCCTTTGTTGGTGGTTCTTTCCTCCAGTGGGTTTACTGGTGTTCACAACTCCCACCTTATGTTGTATGTGATCAGGGGCGTGTGCTTTTAAACATCCTCTGCAGTGTTGGGCTTCCAAACTTCATATAAGCTGGGATTCTGTTGACTGTTCACTGTGTTCTTCAGAAGATTGGCTAGGTGTCCCAGTTGGGTGCACGAGTCAGTGGGCTCAGCTCCCACCTACCTCCCTGCCATCTTCTGCCTATCCGGCTTCCACTTGTTGTTCCCATTAGCCTCACAGGGGGCATTACAGGGACAGAGACGTATGAATCACTCTGTGGGCCAGACACATAGTATTTATTCAATAATGTTTTTAAAGATTTTTATCGAAATATAATTCACATTCCATAAATTCACCTATTTCAAGTGTACACTTCAGTGGTTTTCAGTACAGGAGTGAGAAAAAGTGGTTTTACAGTTGTTTGTTAAATTACCAGCCATCATTACCTAAAAGATAAATCATAAGTAAGGATATGAAATAACAACAACAATAATAAGCCTAATAATAAAATATATAATGCAATAATTAAATAGTAATACAAAAATAAACTGTGTTTCATGTACTCACAACTGTAACTTTACTTTTGCCTTCCCCTGTATATTTAGAGTTGTGTAGCTATTGTACAATATGAGAATATTTTCATCACTAAAAAAAGAAACCCCGTACCCATTAGCAGTCACTCTCCATTCTCCTCTCCCCTAAACCTAAGTGAACACTAATCTACTTAATGTCTTTATAGATTTGCTTTTTCTGGACATTTCATATATTGTAAATTGAATTATACAATATGTAGCTTTTTGTGTTTGGCTTCTTTCACTTACTGTAATGCTTTCAAGGTTTATCCATGTTGTAGCATGAATTATACTTCATTCCTGTTTTCAAAGTCTATTTTTATATTTAATTGTGGTAAAGAAAACATTACATTAAATTTACCATCTTAATTAACCATTTTTATATTTATAGTTCAGTGATATCTATCTCCAGAACTCTTTTTATCTCACAAAACTGAAACTCTATACCCAGTAAACAGTAACTCTCCACTCCCCTTCCCCCAGCTGAACTTCGTTCCTTTTTAGGGCCGAATAGTATTCCATTATATGTATAGACATTTTGTTGTTGTTTTTTAATTCATTCATTGGTTGAAGGGCATCTGGATTATCTTCATGTTTTGGCATTATAAATAATCCTGCCATGAACATTGGTATACAAGCCTCTGTATGGACCTGTGCTTTCATTCTCTTAGGTATAGATAGACCTAGGAGTGTAATTGCTGGCTCAATAGGGTAACTTTATTTCTACTTCTTGAAAAACTGCCAGACTGTTTTCCACAGCAGCTGCACCATTTTATTGTACTTTCCCACCAGCAGTGCATTAGCATTTTAATTTCTCCACAATCTCACCAACACTTGTTATCAGTTTGTCTTTTGGATTATTAGCCATCATAGTGGGTGTGAGTTAGTATCTCAGTGCATTTTCATTTCATTTCCCTGGTGGCTAGTGATACTTAACATGTTTTCATGTGCTTGTTGCCATTCGTATATCTTTAAAGAACTATCTGTTGAGATTCTTTACCTTATTTTAATTGGGTTATTTGGCTTTTTATTAATGAATTGTAAGAATTCTTTATGTACTCTGGATACCATCCCTTATTTGATATATGATTTGCAAATATTTTCTCGCATTCTGTGGATTATTTTTACTCAATAATATTTGAGTTAAACAAATAATTGAGTTGAGTTGAATTAAATAAAGGAATATATATTGAGAGGATTAAATGTTTCTGACACATTATCTGGGGTGTGGTAGATTTGTAGCAAGTGTCATTTGCTTGTTTCTGTAAGGTCTGCTAGGGTCCCTTCTTTCCTCTTCCTGGATCTGCCCATTCTGTCCCTAGTGCCTGACAGGAGATGGGTCATCTTACTGCTCTTTCCTTGGTAGGATCTCATCCCACATTATGGTTTTGCCCAGGGTCTGGCCTGCAGATATGTTTTAATGGCCCATACAACAGTTTTAAAGAGTTAAAAAATTCATCACCAGCGTTTAAAAATCAGGAGATCCCATAGGTTCTTGATTTGTCTGGAAAACCAAGATTCCTGGCTTGTCTGGAAACAAGGAGATTCTCATGTCCATGGAGCCATGCTTTAGTATGGCCTGAGGCTGAATTGAAGGGGTATGTACTCTTCAGAGTGCCTCTTCTTTCTGTTACCTGTCTGGGTCCTGGAGATACTTGGGCTTGTATTCACCATTTATTCAGTGTTTCTGCAAACCTATATTGTGTATTTTTTTTTAAGTGAGGGCACATGGGCATGTGCCTGCGTTCAAGAGCCTCCTAGTCCCAAGGCAAGGGAAGAACAGAGGCAGTACCAACAGCCAGTTAAGATAAGTTGATGAGTTTTAAGGGGGTTATGAAAAGGAACATAAAATGTGCATGCCCTAGGAGGGTGAACTAGAGGTTTCTTGGCAGAAAAAAAGAAAGGGCAGAGCTGACCCAAGGCACAACCTGAGTGGTCAGCAGTATGAGAGTATACCTGGCCAAAGAAGAGAAGTAGTCAGTAGCTGCCACTTTCAAGTATGGGGGAAGTGGGAGGTGATAAAGCTGGGGTATCAGTCATGAGGTAAGTGAGAAGGAGGGGCTGTCTTATTGACTTTGAGGGATGGTTGAGATTTTGCTAGTGAAGATGGGATGCTTTCCAGCCAGTGTCTACTTGGAGTAGACAAAGAACAGAGATGAAGGAAGAGCTGGAATATGAAGTTCACAGAACCATCAGGGTGTGAGTGAGCTGCAGAGGCAGGTATGGCCCAGAGCTCAGGAGCTTGGAGAGCCTCTTGTGTGTGTGGTGGGTGGATTTTAAACTGGGAGATCTTTTCTGGTGGCTTTTGAAGAGCCTGAGAAGAGGGCATATGACAAATGTTCTGAAGGCTGTATATCCTTTTCTCCATTGGTACTATAGCTTTCAGATCTGCTGGAAGAGGGAGAAGGAGAGGGAGAGTGACACCACTGGCAGAAGGGCACCATCAGGATGGAAGGTGTGGCTCTGGGGTGTGGATGTGGGAGGCTGAGCAAAGGCTGAAGAGCCATTTGCCACTAAGGAGGTATGAGGGGGAATCGGTGTTTTGGGAACCACTACTGTCTGCTGGACACTCTTCTAGAGCGTACACCCTCCAAGCCAGGTCCTGAGGGTGGTGTTTCTCCTCTATATTGCATAGCTGGTAAAAACAGGACTCCAAATAAAAATGGAACTCCAAAGTCCAGTAATGGAGCAGGTGTTTAACCCAGTCTGATTTCTGAGGACCTGATTTGCCCAGGAGCCAGTCTCCAACCTTAGCCCCAAACTCATTGAGGAACAGTTTATGGATGAGTCAGTTTGTCAAGGGGGTAGGTTTGAGGGTGAGAGGTGGTGATGGGTGGGGTGGGAGGCATGGTGGGGTGAAAATGGAGACTACTGTACTTGAACAACAATTAAAAAAAATAGAGATTTCTGCTTCCATTCTCCCCTGGATTATTTGAGTTGTTTTTTATTAATTGGTTCTTTTATTTTCTTGTGCTATGTGATTAGGCTCCTGATGTTTTGAAGTGGCCTTGGTTGGATGGGGAGGGAGCAGGAAGGACATAGTTAACACAGTTATCCTCTCTTGGCAGGAGAAGAAACAAGTTTTGCTGTTGAAAGAGAAGTTGACTTTCCCTCTTTCTATATCTCTCTTGTTATGATGATGCCTCTCTTGTCTTGGGGGGAGACTAAGATAATTTCCTTTGTTTCTAACCTGCTTCCTGAGGATATTTATTTGCACAGGTGCTACTGAAAGATAAACCTGACTTTAAAAAAAAATAAATTAGTGCTTGGAATTGTTAGCATTGACCTGCTTGGCCTCAGAAACCTGCCCTGCCTGACCTGTGGCTTCATCCTTTACCATAGATTTATTTGGGTTGCTTAAAGCTTTGACAGGGTCAATAGCTTGACCTTGGTCATCTGACACCAAGACTAGAGCTCTGCCTCCCCAGTGTGGCACTTTTTAAAAAAATACCTCTGTTCGTGGTCATTTGCAGGTGAATTTCAGGCCTTATGCCATAAGCACCAAAGACCCTTCTGTGTGTATGCATAAGTACTCAGTGTTCTCTATTCTCTAAAATGATCCAGGGCACATTCAGGGATCATCCTCAGAACTTACACTCTAGACAAAAAAGACGTTACATAAGGAAGATTCCATTTTTTGAGCACTTGTTATTTGATTCCCACAGAGAAGTCAACCAAGAAAAGATTGGGAAGGAAAGCTGGTTTTTGCCAGCACATTGTTTACCATTAACTTTCCCTATGGCCAAGAGAGGGCTGACAGTGTTTAAAAAAATCTCTGCAGGGGCTTGATCAGCACTTTCCAACAGATTTTTCTGTGATGATGGGAATGTTATGTGGTGGCATAGTCCAACATGGTAGCTGTTAGCCATTGGGGCTATCAAGCACTCGCTCTGTAGCTAGTGCAACTGAAATTTTAATTTTATTTAATTTAAGCATGAATAGGTGGTTCTAGATTTTAGTATTTAACTGCTTATTGGACTGGTGTTCCTACCAGGGAACACCATAGGCCCTCAGACTCCATATCTGTAAGACCACCCTCTTTACTTCCTCACCTTCCCAGTGAAATGATATCTCCATTTTCCCAACACACAACCTTTGATATGATCCTCAGCATGCCCTCCTTCTTTGCTTTCATGTGAATCAGTTACCAGGTGTTGTCCCTCATGCATGTCCTCTAACCTGTTCAATGTCTCCATAACTATAGCTGTGTCATTAGGGTGGGCCTCCTTTAGCTTCTGACTGGATGCATAAGACATTCCTTCACAGTCTCTGATTCCAGCCCCCTCTTAAAAACTACCTTCTCCTATGTAGCTAGGAACTCTTTCTAAATTGTGAATATAATTATTTTTCTTTCCTGTTTAAAAATTTTCAGTTGTTCTCTATTGGCATAAATGCCAAACTCCTCAGTGTGGTTGATAGAGCTCTTCTGGATGTGTCTGTGTTTCTCTGTCTCTGTCTCTATCTCTCTGTCTCTCTCTGTCTCTCTCTCTCTCTCTCTCTCTTTGGACTCCAAGCTTAATGAACTACTTGCAGATCTCTGGACAGATGCTTCTAGCTACCTGGACTTTTGTGGGAAGCCTCACTGTTGACCTTCTACAACAGTGGAGGTTACCTAGATTAGGTAACCTTCATTTGAGGGCCTATAACATCCTCTGCATACCCTAGGATCTCATTTTCTCCCCATCTGTTGTCATTTTCTGTTTACTGGATTTGTTTTCCATTGGACTTGATCTGCTTGAGGGCAGGGGCCTATTATCATTCAACTCCATCTTTTTTTTAAAATTTTATTTTATTGATTATGCTATTACAGTTGTCCCATTTCTCCCCCATCATTCTCCTCCACCCTGCACACCCCTTCCCACCCACATTCCCTCCTTTAGTTCATGTCCATGTTTCATAAGTTCTTTAGCTTCTACTTTTCCCACCCTGTTCTTGCCCTCCTCCTGTCTATTTTCTACCCACCGTCTATACTACTTATTCTCTGTAACTTTTCCCCCTCTCTCCTCCTCCCACTCCCCTGTTGCTAACCCTCCATGTGATCTCCATTTCTGTGTTCCTGTTCCTGGTCTAGCTGTTTGCTTAGTTTGCTTTTGTTTCAGGTGTGGTTGTTAATATCTGTGAGTTTGCTGTCTTTTTACTGTCTTATTTTTTATCTTCTTTTTCTTAGATAAGTCCCTTTAACATTTCATATACTAAGGGCTTGGTGATGATGAACTCCTTTAACTTGACCTTATCTGAGAAGCGCTTTATCTGCCCTTCCATTCTAAATGACAGCTTCACTGGATAGAGCAATCTTGGATGTAGGTCCTTGACTTTCATGACTTCAAATACTTCTTCCCAGCCCCTTCTTGCCTGCAAGGTCTCTTTTGAGAAATCAGCTGACAGTCTGATGGGAACTCCTTTGCAGGTGATTCTGCCTTTATCCCTTGCTGCTTCTAGAATTCTCTCCTTCATTTGAATCTTGGCTAATGTAATTATAATGTGCCTTGGTGTGTTCCTCCTTGCGTCCACCTTCTTTGGGACTCTCTGAGCTTCCTGGACTTCCTGGAAGTCTAATTCCTTTGCCAGATTGGGGAAGTTCTCCTTTATTATTTGTTCAAATAAGTTTTCCACTTGTTGCTCTTCCTCTTCCCCTTCTGGTACCCCTATAATTCAGATGTTGGGACGTTTCAAGATGTCCCGGAGGTTCCTAAGCCTCTCCTCATTTTTTTGAATTCTTGTTTCTTCATTCTTTTCTGTTTGGTTGTTTCTTTCTTCCTTCTGGTCCACTCCATTGATTCCTCCCATCACTATTGGTTCCCTATGCGTTTTCTTCATTTCACTTATTGTAGCCTCCATTTGTTTCTCTAATTTGTGACCAAAATCAACCAATTCTGTGAGCTTCCTAATCACCAGAGCTTTGAACTGTGCTCCTGATAGGTTGTCTACCAGTGCTATGAGGTCTGCATCTGATAGGTTGACCACCTCCTGGTCGCTCAGATGAATTAGCTCCAGGGCCTCAGTCTGTTCTCCCTTTTGAGCCATCCTTGGTTTTGGTTTGTTTTTGTCTGGTCTCAGCTATTACGTAGTGAGGGGCGGAGTCCTAGGTGTTCACCAGGGCGGGGCAACCCAGTTGCTGGGTTGTGATGCTAGATGTGGGGGCGAGGTCTGAGAGGGAACAATGGCCCTTGCTCCATGCTCTCTCGCAGATTCCAGTCCCTTCAGCCTCTTTCCCCTATCAAATTGGGCCCTTCTGGTGATGATTTCCGTGTGGGTGGGCCTGTGCATGCTCCAGGACTCCGTGGGTCTCCCCAACGAACTCTGTGAGGCTGGGACTCCCTGCCGGCATCTCAGCCCCTACAAGTATTTTCAATGGGTGCTTTTAGGCTTCGCTTCCCGGCACTGGGGCCCTGTGTCACGCAGTCTGTCTTGATGCCCATTTTCGCCTGGTTTATGTGTGAGTGAATGTGTGTCCACCGCCTTGTGCGCTCCACCTGACCTCCCCGCATTCGGCAATGCTGCTGCCTGTGCGCCTGGAGTGACTGCGTGCCCGGGACCACCACCAGCTTATCTCGCCGTGATCAGAGCCCGGTTGCTGATTCCACCCCTCTTACCGTTCTGGGTGAATCGTTGTTGTTGGACTCCCACACAATTCAATTTTCTCTCTATCCTGGTTGGGTTTTCTTTTTTTCCCCCCTGTATTTTTGTTGTCCTTAATCTTGGTTGTGAGAGAAGGCATGGCGTGTCCAGCTACGCCTCCATCTTGGCCAGAAGTTCAACTCCATCTTTAAGGGCCCAGGGCAGGGTGGGACATAGAGTAAATGTTTGGTACGTGCATACATGGGTGAATGAATAAATGAATGAGTGAACGAATGAAGAGGTCATTTTCCACTGCCTGCAGCAATTACTCACCCTCCTGTGGTAGTTTAAACCACTGGCCACACAGAGTTTACAGTGGAGGAAGTCTGCCTTGAGGTTAGATGAGTTAATCTTTCAGTGGAAATTCAATCCTCATATTTCATTTTCAGGCCACTTTGTGTAGCAAAGTAGTTTAACTCAGAGCAGATTTCTGCTGTGCTGATGGTTAATTTCATGGCCCACAGAGGGTCAGCACACCAATGCCTGGAACAGGCAACTGCAGCCCAACTCACCTCACACACTGAGGGCCTGGAAGCTGTGTTGTAGAGAAGCAGTTTTCAAATATCCTTCAACGGACTGGTTTTGAGTTAAGAGGGGTGACTTTTCTCAAGAACATTTTAAAAAGCTACAACATAGATCCCTCCCAGACCATATATTTTCCTTTCTCTACGTAATTCAAAGGGATTGAGTTTTCTCATAGGTTTTTGCCGGCGATCCTCAGCTTGACCCTGGTTGTTTAAATCTGCTGAAGGAAATTTGAACAAACTTGTTCTTTGGTAATTCTTCAGCCTCTGTGAACCTTTAACCTTAGGGTTTCTTTCAGAGCCAGGGGCTGCATTGTCACCAGCCTTCCCTGCTGGGGCTTTCAAAGGGCATTGTCTAGTGTGTCTGTTTTCACTTTGCTACTAGAGTTCTTTTGAGGAAGGGTATTAATTCAGACCTGATTCTGAGATAGGATGAGGACTTTTAAAACTTGCCCCAGAGCTTGGGGTCAGGGAAATGAGCATAATGCAAGCCTGTGACTGGTTCTACGAATAGTCTATGAAGGTAAAGGAAGTGGAGGCCCTCCAGAGATAGATTGGTCATATTTGCTGTCTAGTGGGTGACCCCTGCTTTGTTCAGGTCTTGTTTGACAACATGACAAAAAGAGGTTCCTGTCTCTGATGGTCAAGCTTTGGTCCCATAGTCCCTTCCAAATGTAAACTTTCTGGAGCACCATGTTCTTATGAACTTGGGAGGCCAGACTTGAACTTGGGATTCGTTACCATTACAAAAATAAACCTTCTAGGGAAAGAGAGGAGGCTTCCAGAGGCAAGAGGGTGGAGATTTGATGCTGTTCCTGTTGTCTTGCTTGTAGGTTCTGACTCACCTCCATCAGCTAGCTAGTTTCACCATTTAGTTCTTCATGTGTTTTCTTAAAAAAAAAAAAGCCCAAGGACACCTGAAAAATGTATGACATCATGGTTATAAGCCTCTGTGGGCTTTGGGGTTGGTGTCTTGGGTCCTTGACTCCTCCAGTTGTTCTCTAGGCAGTTCCTTGTTTGTTTTGTTACTCTTTGCGGTAGGTGGGGGGCTGTTTGAGCACTTGGCCTGGCTCCTTGGCTTTCTTTCATTTCTTTTCCCCAGATTCTTAATGTCCTGAAGATTAGGCTAGGTGACCTTTTTCCTTAAGATTAGACATTGTAGAAGTAAAGGTGTTTCATTACATTAATTCAGTCAAGAAATTCCAAGCAACCTACTATACGCTAGGAGTTGGGTTTATATTGGTGAACAGGGAAGCAGTGGTTCCTGCTTTTATGTACCTCACTTCTAGTAGTGTGGGGGCAGACATTACAGAAATAAACAAATTTGCAGAATTATAGATTGTGATAGTGTTATGAGAAGGACAATACAGGATGCGCAGAGAGGGATGAATAGATGTGGAGAATATAGTTCAGAGGCCAGGGAAGGCCTTTCTGAGGAAATCAAGTCTATGCTAAAATCTGGAGGAGAAACAGGCTGGTCATTGAAGTGTTAGGAGGGAGTGGCACATGTGAGAGTTTTGAGGCAGGAAACAGATTAGGTTGTTCTACAACTAAGAGGTTCATTCTGGCTGAATGTATCAGAGATGGTTGTACAAAGAGACCTGATATGGGGCTGTTATATTTGGACCCTGCATCACTCGATTTTGCTGGAGAATAAAGCAACTGCATGCCTTTTCATTCTGATATGAGGAAAGAGAACAAGAGGGAGGAAGACACCCAACCTCTGGAGGTGTCTGGTCTCCGTATGGCCATCCTGTTTGTTTTCTTCTACCCATAGTATTGTAGGCTTCTGGTACTGCACCCCTCATTTCTTTTTCCATAGTCAAGGGAAGGGCTGAAGTGGAAGAAAGGGCTAGCAGGTAATCTTGGCAGACAGTGAACCAGAGTTTTCACTGCTCTGTGGCTGTGTTTGGCCATTTAATATTAGCACATTGACTGCTTATGATTCACAGTCAGGCAGAGGTTCAGGTTATATTCCTGAACCACTGTACTAAGCCCTAGACATCAGAAATGGTAAATTAAGTAGCTGAAGTCACTGGCACCCAACCTACCTTCTGACTACTGATCAAAGTCCATGGAGCACACACTGCTAAATTTTTTCTTCATTTTACTTCTGGGCTTCCCACTGGGTTGAAGGCGTTGGGGGAAAAATTTGCCTTTATTCTTCTCCAGAAGTGAGTTTGGTATGACATTGTGGTCCAGTCTGGATTGTGCCCAGAAGGGTGGAGGAGTGGGTGCAACATTTGGATGGTTAGTAGTTCAGAACTTGAGCTGGAGACTTAGCGAAGACCAAGGCCTTAACCTGGAGGTTCTTTCCAAGCAGGCTAGGCCTGGCCTCGCCCAGCCTCAGACTTGAGTGAATATTTCTATGCCTTTGAATTTCTCAAGTTCTTTAATAAGGTTATATTCTTTAAGGCTCTTGTGAGATGCCATTTTGGTCTTTTGGGGACAGAGCCCTGTCCATATGTTGGAGGAGAGAATGTTTGCAGGTAATCCTACTAGATAAGGGCTCTTCAGAAAGAAGAGGGATGTATTACTGAGCTTTAGGGGATTCCTCTGAGAAAGAGCAAGCTGGGTTTCCCCTGTTTTCTTTTTCTTTACTCTAGGAACAAATGGAATCTCTTTTCTTAGCAAATAATTCCTGGATAAAAATAAGTATTGTGTACTTGTTCTTGTAGATTCATTAGTTGTTTCTAAAAGTTTTTAAAAGTTCATAATAAGAAACTTTCCATGGTAACCAATAAAGTTTCTTTTCGAGGAATGAATATTTTCTAGGAAAGATAAGAGTCAGTTATTTTTGGTTTTGATTTCTTCTGTTGAATTTTCCCCTGTTCCTCTTATCTCAAAATCTGTTCTGGAAGGCAACCTGGGGACATTTTAACAAGCACCCTGGTGACAGATGTGTGTCATCCTTTCCCTGATACATTTTCAGGCCCCAGAGAGGTAGCTGTACAGTTGCAAGCCATCTATGGGGAGTGGATGGAAACCATCTCCATGCTGACATCTGGACTATTTGATGCACAAGAGGGCAGTGTTTGCTTATAGTCCTGGGTGGAGATGATCAGGTCAGCATAGTTAGAATGACCTCAGACTCTTTCAAGACAAAATAAACTGTAAGCCACAGTCACAATGGCTTTCCTATATGCCTTCAAACACCTGACTTCTCCACAGTATAGTTGCTTGCTATCTTTTTTCCTTAAAAAGAAAAATACTGTTTCTTTCAACATTTTATTTTTAAATTAATGAAATTATGGTTTGCAGCATTGTGCCTAAAATGGCAGAGGTTAAAAAGTGTTCTAAAGCAGAACAACTACATTCTAATTAAAAACCACATGGGAAGGGTTTTGTTTGAATCACGGGCCAATGTATACTCTCCCCCTTTTGTATCAGTGTAAAGATGATCTAACTTCATTTTTTAAGCATTTGAAGATGTGGAATTCAGTCATCAGCCCTTCTTACACTTTTTTCTTTTTCTGCAAGTTTATGGTATTAACCAAAGCAAAGAATTTCCAGGAGAAAAAAGGTGATCTCCTTGCCTTCTGGAGTACAATGTGCTATGTGAAATAGACCATGTCTGCTTTTGTATAGGATTTGCCTATTTTCAATTCTCCTGTGGTGATTTTTTTTTTTTTTTTTTTTTTTTTGTAGAAGCTTTCAGGCCAGAAAGGCATATTGGTGTACAATCCTGTCCCACTAGTTTCCAGACTATTCCAAGAATTGAGGTCTCCCACCTTTTTTGGTCCCCACCCCACCTGGAACTACTGATTTCAGGTGCCTCCAGAATGTTAACACACAAAAGAGCTTAATGTACAGCAACAGCAGTAGGGAGGTCCAGCACCCTGAGGAGACGCTGGAGATGGTGGTGAGATTAAAGGGGCTGTGCCTCAGTTATGGCCTGGACCTGGCTTTTGGCACTGCAGTGGCAATGACACTTCATTTTGCCTTTCTGGGCCTGTATGTACACCTCAAATGCAGATGATTATCTTTCTTGGGGTAGTTGTTTAGAGAAAATGTCTATAAAGCTTGTGGTGCACAGTAGGGAGTTTTTGTGATGTTGGTCCTTCTGGCCTGGACCAAGTTATAAGCATATGGGTGGGGGGGTTGAAGAGACATAGATAGGGTGGTAGTTCTTTTATTTGATTGAGCATGTCTGTTGCTCAGCCCCTGGGAGCATGTGCAGCAAGGCAAAATGTAATCTAAGTAGGGGTTGCGTGTTGCCAGATCTTCTGCTATCCCTTCTCAGGCTTAGCCTTATATGAAAACAGTCGTCTTCTACTCTTCTAATTGCAGCATAAGTCTTCCAAAGTGAGTGTGTCTATGTAAGATAGATGCTTATATGCTGTGGAACATATTAGTATGTGTGATATTCTCACATAGTTTAATTGATCAGTGGCATTTAATATGCAATTTGAATTTGACACCACCAAGTGAGGAGATCCATGGCTGGCCTTCTCATTTGCTTCCCCATGAAGCTCCTGTCCTGGCTTCTATTAGAAGGGTCTAGGTAAGAAAGGAAGATTTTTGAGCTGCAGGCTTTCAAAAGAGGCTCATACTATGTTTTTTCCAGGAACATAATTTCTGAAAAATGCTGGAGCTCTCAATTTCCAAAGGAGCATAGTTTGTAAGAGGAATGTAAAGTTGTTTTTGCATGTGGCTTTGGAATTTTTCTCCATCTTTGCTCCTTAAAGCAAGGTTGGTGAATGGGTAAGGGGACAGATGTTTCTTGGTAGTGATTTTCAGTCAGATTCTTGAATGCCTTATGTACTCTGGGTTACCATCAGCTTATAATGGAGCAAAATTGAGTGAGAATTTCGGCAATGAAAGACATGAACAGTGCACCGGAGAGATATGATGGTGGAGATAGAGTGCATTCTATGAGAAAATATTTCCCATGCTATCTGTAAAATTCAGATTGAATAACCATTCTGAAGTTCTCCATTTAAAAGAGTTTTCTTCCATAAGCATTGCAGCTGAGTAAATACCAATAATTTTTATTTCCCTTCTCCTTATCGGTCCCTCCACTGAAACATTTCTGCATAGCCTATCTGGTTTTTAAGTGAACATCAAATTTGAATTATGATCCTCATTTCATAACACAAACTGCTTCTTTGCTTTAGCATTTGGAGGTAATTTATCAATATTTACCAATACTGAGGAAGAACTAGAAAAGGAAGAAATGCTGCTGAAAATGGTGTCCCCAAATGAAGATAGCAGGGAGGGGTTGTATGTGTCGTGTGTATAGTATGTGTCATATACATGTGGTAGGAGGGCTCGATGGGCCTGGCCTGACACTGGATAGCCTATCTACCTGGCTGCACCCTCATTGCAGTCTCTCATAGATGGAAGAATAGGACTGTGTGGACTCAATTGTATAGCCATCTTTTAGGAATAGGAACTATGAAGAGGCTGGGAAAGCTATTCCTGACACCCATGAGAAATGCTTGATCTGGCCTCTGCCCTCTCAGAAGCTTTCCCCTCTCTGTTTTCTCAGGGTCTGCCATGGGCCTGGTAGGAGTATCCTTTGGTTAGAAGGGCAAGAGAAACTGAGGGCTGCTCTTAGACCTTTGTGGGCCTGAGGTCTCACACCCACAGCCTGGAATGCAGTCGAGCATGAATAAAATGTGCCGACATCCCACATAAAGTACAGTTTAAACATACTTATATCTGCCTTGAAGTCAAAGTTGCTAGGTGACATTCTTTTATATCTTCTTAGTGGACATTTAACACAACTTTAAGTAATTTCAGTTTTTGTAGTTTTCCTTCTGTATTTTGGAGCCAGTAAAATTTTTTCAGTTTACTAACATTGTAAATTTTGGTACTTTGCTTGTCATTGCTAATTAATGGCTGCCTTTGGGAAATCCAGAGGAGGTTTCAGACTTTGCTTTATAGAACTTCCCAGAGAGTTAAGAAGGTGCAGTGCAATAGGTGTGGGCTCAGGGTTCAGAAAGATTTAAGTTGGAATTTTCCTCTTCTGCTTGCTTATTGTGTGACTGGACATTTTGTGTTTCCTTAGTTTCTTCACCTGTTTCAAAAAAGGAATAATACATGCATTTGGGTTTTGCTGCTAGGATTAGCAGTAATAACTGTGATATGGTTAACATCGTTCTGGGTGCAAGGCAGAAGTTCAGTAAATGGAAGTAGCCCTCATCATCACTGTCGCCTGTAGACCAGCACTGCAAAGTTTGACACAGGAATGTCTCCACTTCATAGGTCATTGGGGAGTCAGAGACCCCTTTCCCTCAGCATTGCAGACAGCTGGAAGGAGCATTGAGATTATGCAAGAGCTATGTTTCAAAGAAAGAAATGAAATTCTTGAACTTTTTTAAGGCAAAGAAGGGGAGGGAAAAAACAGATTCATTGTTTTAGTTGGCTATTCAACAGGATGCAAGACAAAGCTGGCCTCTCTTCTCTAATGTCATCATTGACATTCTTTTTCTTCTTTTTTTCTTCTTCTTCTCTTCCTCCTCCTTCCTTCCCGTTCCTCCGCCCTCTATTCTTCCTATTCCTCCTTTTACTGCAACAGAATCCCCCTTTGCTCCAAGTTATTCTCAGTTTCTGAGCCTGGGATTAAATCTCATGCTTTGGAGATCCTCTAATGCTAGGAAGTATTTACTCTTTTGCAGTCTTTGGTCTCTTTTTCAATATTTCCTGCTGCTTTCAAAGAGAGGTGCCAGGTGCTGACCCGAAGCTAGTTTTCAGGCTTGTAAGAGTGCATAGAGATGGGCTGTGATATGCGGGAGCTCTCGGACATGCTCTCACAGTTCCAGGGCGGTGGTGGTGGTGACAGTGCAGCGTTGGAGTGAGCAAGGTTTGGAGGAAGATGGGTGTGGATGGAAAATTGGACTGATTTCTGGATAAAGGTTGCTTGGGGTATCAGGCCAGGTAGAGACTGGCAGATGCTGGGGGAAGTTCTCTGGGAGGGCTGAGAAAATTCAACATCACGTCACCTTTTTTTTTTTTAAACATCACCTCACCATTTAACGAGTATCAGCAAAGTAGGCCCTGCTAGTCCAACACAGTGCAGGCTTTGAAAAGCCCAGATGAAAAAAATAGGGTCCTTGCTTTTGGGACACTCAATGCTGGGAGGAGCCAGTTGGGCTTCTCCTTAGGAAGCAGGAGAACGTGGGTTCAGTTGTAAGTCACCTAATTAGGCACCTAGTTAGTTATTCTGGTGATGTTGTTGGCCCAAAAGGCCTGTATTTGCATCTTATCCTTTCCTTAACAGTGGCTTGTGACACCTATAGCTATGCTTATTTATAAGTAGCAGAAAGAGCTGGGCTGGGCATGCTGGCCCAGGTTTAAGCCACAACTCTGGGTTAGCTTGTGATGATGCACTGCTCTGAACCTCAGTTTTCCCAACTTCAAAATGGGAAGAATCACCTTACAGGTTTCCTAAAGTTATGTATAGTGTTTATCTCAGTGTCTGCAACCTATAAAGTACTCAATAACGTGTTAGCTCTCATGACAACTAAATATGATTTAATTTTTAATCTTTAAAAAACTTTATATAGAAATAAATCATTTGTCAGAAATCTTATATTTGCTTGAGAATGCAGGCTACATGGACTGTGTCTGATAGCATGTGTACTTTATGATTTTTCACTTCAGCTTTTAAATTGGTGATAATGTAGTTGAAAGAAATTCATTGAACATACTTGAAGTAACCAGAGTGTAAGTACTTCATTGTGTTGATCTGGTTGTAAAATTGTGAGTGCAGTTGGAATTGAAGAGAAGAAGGCCCACGATGGGGAAAGACAGTGGAAATGAGAAGAGAAATGTGGATGGTTTATTAGAAAGCAGCATGTTTTGTCTACTAGGAGCTATCAGTTTGCAGGAAGCCTTAGCTTGTTTTGTGTTTGGAAGCTGATAGGTGCCAATCACTGCTGAATGCAGATGTACCCAAAGATATGTAATGGAAGCTAAACTTTTCTTTAAACAATTTTTGCATCAGTATTAAAGAAAAAAGCACAAAACAGTATAAAATAGTATACATGCAAACATAGTATAATTTTAAAAGCTTGAAGTTTAGAGTTTAAGAAACTGAATTTGAATCCTGGCTTCAACATTTGTTAGCTGTATGATCTTGGTTAGATAGCTTAGCTTCTCTGGCCCTCTACTTCCGGGTTTGCAAAATAGGAAAGAACTGTTTCAAGGATTAGAAGAAATACGTATTTGGTATACAATAAGCTTTTAGTAAACATGGTTATTGTTATCACTGTTACTTTTCCTCCTGATAATAAAGGCTCCCAGTCTCTTGTGATTCTACAATACTTTGCCAGCTATAAATGTGGGCTTGCCTGAAATACTATAACTTTTTCTGTAGTATGTGTAACTATATATACCAGAGCATTGATTCAGTGCTGTGGAGAGGTTCATAAATGAATTTATGACTAAGTTTTGGAAAGCTCTTCTTTGTTAACTCCTTATTTTAAAACCAGAACAGAAAAAACCCTTAGTAGTTTATTATTTTTACAGCCTGAATGAGGCCTATGTGTATGCCTGGGGATAAATTCAGAAAACTTTAGTTTTTTAAAAGATGTGCGTGTTTGGGGCCCTTGAATTTACTATTTATTTTTGAGCATGCACATTTCCCAAAATATCAGATATAAATGAATTTAAGGTTTTAGATTAACAATAAAACATGAGACCTTTACCGGGGAATAAAAAGGTCTTGCTGACTTTCAGTTTCCTCCAGATTTGTACTACTCTGAAATTTCTGGATGCTTTCCATCTCTAGCTGAGCCAGAAAATACCTCTGTTTCAAAAGTGTAAAGAATTCCATATCTAGTCAAATCTTATTATATTAAATTTTAAAACCCTCCCACATTATTTTGTTTTGCATTTTGTTATAGCACATATTGCTTAAACTAAGTGGGAAATTGGCTGTGGCTTTTAAAAAATATAGAGAATACTAATTTTTGTGTAATTTATCTTAGAGGAAGTGGGCTCAATTTTGTTTTTATAAATAGGAATATTGATTTGCAAAGAAATGAATGAAGGGTAGCAGCAGTCAGGAGATGACATGTGGCACACTTAGAATTTGGAGAAATCACAACCATAAAATATGGCAGACATTTCTTATATAAGTGGGTAGGCTGTCTGGTTCTCAAAAAAAAAAAATGCTTGTTAACACAAACACACTGGACTTCAAGGTGTATTTCAGGTGATTGGATTATTTTATATATACCTTGGTACACGTGTGGAAACTCATGGCAAAATAGTGTAGAACAGTAAATGCATGTAAGCAGATAAAACAGAGCTTGGAGTCACGAGTTATATAGTAAAAATGAGCAGACTAAATAATTTTCAGTGAAGTTTTTATTATTTTGGAACTAGGTCTTTTTAATTGTCTTAAAGGAATGTCTCTTTTGGGCAAATTTGAAATATAAAAACTATCTTATTTTCTTATAAAAGAAACATTTAAATACCTCCCACACCCATAAAGTGTTTCAGCATATAAAGTAAAACTGGAAGTAGTTTTGATAAGTAACATATTTTGGGGGCTGAGGAGAAGCACTAGAAATTTCAGTTTCTGAAGCTCAGTTTTTATGAGAAGTCAGCAGCATCCAGACAAATTATCAAGTGAATTTTTTTCTCTAAATTTTGCTTCTGTTGTATTCACACTCAAAGTTATTTAAAGTAAAATTTCTAAATAAAACTTTCTGAAGATTAGTGCATTTTGGGGAAGGCAAATTGGTAGAAGCAGTACATAAAATCCAAGGACAAAATGGCATGTTTTTTCCCATTAAACTCATTTAATGTTTGATGTTTCAAAACTCATTGAATCTTACAATGGAACATTTGTGATTCCAAAAGCCCGAGACTTGAAATAAATTCAGATTGACTTACTGTTCTTCTCCCGTACCATCTATCAGAACCTTTTTACTTTACCACTGACTAAAAGCTGCTTCTTAGAGTTGGCTATACCTTATTATGTTAAATTTCCAAATCTCTGTTATTATTATGATTGTTGTTTTATTGTAATAATTATTGTTGTTACTATTATTGAACCAGCTTTGGTGTGAAAAGACTCACCTTGCATTTTGATTGATGGTGATTAATGGGTGGGAGAAGCTAGCTGAGTATGAAGCCATACAGGGATTTGATATGTATTTCTAGGGCATTTTCACTGTGGTACCGGGGATTGAGATTTTGTTTTTACAGGCTAGGAAAGTTGCTGTGAATTCTATTACATGGGAATCACAGCTTTAATTCTGCCTTGTTCTAGTAAAACAAAAATTAGTCCTTGACACTCTTTTAATCTCTTGAATGAATAGGACCTAATTCCAAATCTGATTTTACTGAAGTAGTCTCTCCATTTCCACTTCCCAAAGTGGAAAAAACATGTTCTGTGCAGAGAAATGTGAGATGCTGGCTGCACAGGGACCAAAGGGCTTAGGGAAGCTATTTGCAAAACTATTTAAAATAAATTTGTGGGGTCAAACATGAAACACAGTTGCAAAAGAGAAAGGAAAAAAATGCCTTAGGTCGATCAGCTAAAAAAATATTATAGACATTCACATTGGCTAGAGGATTGTGTATTTCTTGCTAATTAGATATAATCAGTGTAGATAATATTTGAGTATCTGCGCCTAGATCTCATTGCCTTTATATCAGGGAAATTAACTTAAAGGGGCATGTCTTACTTAAAGAGTTGATTTTAGGGGAACAAATACCATTTGGAAGATGTTAGCTGTTTACCTCATTGTCTAAAGACTGCTCAGACTTGAGTCTTGCTCTCTAACTTGCAGTTTGTCTATCAGACGAAGCCGGGGCAGATAGGCTTGCATTAGCACTTCATTTAAAAGGCATCAGTGCTTTTAAATTAAACATGAGAAGTTATCTTGGTGAGGCTCTGAATGGGAGGCTGCTGGATCATCGAATTGGGCCCACAGTTTAGCAAGTTCAGCAGGGATTTTGGAGTCCGAGGCAATTAATATGCAAGAACATTTGAGTCAGCAAGTTTAGGAGATTACTGTCTTATCAGGGTAAGAAAAATTTCTTTCACCAAGATCTATACTTTTTAGGAGATAGATAAAACCCATTGTTTGAGGTTCATGTTTGAGAGTGACCACATCAAATTGCCAGATTTTAACCATTAAAACAAAAGTGGGAATAATTATATTAAAACAAAATTTTCAGCCTATTATTTTGTATTTTGCATTGTGCTTAGTTTAGAGGAGATTCCAGTTTCCAGTTTGCTTTATCACTTTTTTTTCCCTTATTTGCTCATGTGGGTTGGAAGAAAACTTAATTTTCTTTGTTGAAAAAAATCATTCGTTGAACTGATTGAAGCACAGAAGTTGTTTTTGTCCTGTCAAATTGAGTACTTAAAAAGACAGAACTAAAAAGGA
>PVKU01008453.1:0-66244 GCA_004027475.1 Anoura caudifer
CTTACTCTCGACCCCTTAACAGGCACAATAGTTCCCTACATATGTTTGCTTGTGGAGATATATTGGACATTGGTGGAAGTGAGGGATTTCCATGAAGCATGAGGAAAAGTTGGGAGTGACAGATAAGTTTACTATCATGACTGTGGTAGTACTTTTATGGTATAAACACATGTCAAAACTTTTCAAATTAAACACATTAAATATGTTCAGTTTATTATATGGTGAAGTGATTATACTTCAGTAAATATATTAAAGATATACCTATTGTTTAATAATATAAACTTAATTTTGATGACATTGTAATTTTATGTAATTAGCATAATCAATAAATAACATTAAATATAACTGAATAATAGTTGAAAGTATTGGTTCTCAAACCTCAGCATGCATTGGAATCTGCTTGTGGGCTCTTGCAAACACAGATTTCTGGGCCTCATCCCCAGACTTTCTAATTCAGTAGGTTTGGAATTGGATCTGATAATTTGCATTTTTAAAAAATTGTCCCAGATAATGCTGACTTGGAGAATGTTGGTATAAGTTTAAAGTATAGGTTTTTAGAATCAGAAAGACCTCAGTTTCAATCCTGGATATTTTGTTTACTAATTGTATGACCTCATACTTTTTTATGTATCTAAGCAACAGGCTCCCCTAATGAAAATTGGAATAATAATAATTGCCCCACATGAATTAAATGATTAAAATGAGTTTCCCTGTCCAGTGTGGCTCAGTTGGTTAGAGCATCATCCCATAAACTAAAAGGTCTCAGGTTCAATTCCTGGTTGAGGCACATGCATAGGTTGTGGGTTTGGTTCCTGGTCAGGGCATGTGAGACACAACTGATGTATGTTTCTCTTTCACATTGATGTTTCTCTCCCTCCCTTCCCCTCTCTCTAAAATCAATAAATACACCCTTGGGTGAAGATAGAAAAAATGAAAAAAACATGGGGACGCTATTTAAGTGACAAAATTTTCATATCTTGTTTTATAAGGTTTTCCTCCAGCACTAGCAAGAAACCTTATTCTTGATGAGATGTTACATGTTCTCCATTCAGATTTTTTTGACTTGTCTGTGGTTTCCCTGACTCTTGGAATAAGGTCACAGTAAAATCTCCAGTTCAGAAATGAAGGGACCTTGAGGCCAAGGGTCAATAGTTGGAAGGCATAAAGAGGAAAGAAATTTGTTTTAGATAAAATGGCAGAAATACCCTGTACATCTTTAATATCCAACACTAAGGTTCTGATTTTTAGAATTAGGATGAACACTGTGAATACTTTTTTAAATATGGAAGAATTTTTTGACATTTTGGGTTCCTTCTAAATAGCTTAAAACCTTTTAAAATATTCTCTGGTGAAAATGTAACTGCAAATCTGAGCTCAAGTTTTGAAAATATGTACTGTGCAACTATTTTGTAAAGTGATTTAGGGAAGATAAAAAACTTCTCAGAGAACGTTTCAGAGAATGCAGTGTTGGGGAGCAGATACCTATGGCCAACTCTAGAATTTTCTCACATCTAGGCAGAGTAAAGGTATCCTTTTGAGTAAGATTCTGATGAACCACAGGAAAAGAAACTGTGAGAAACTTTGATCTGATGGCTACTTGCTTGGACCTTAGGTTTAAGGCTCAAAAGTGAGCAGTAGCAGTGAGGGTCTTCAGGAAGACAGTTGATAGTCTGAAGTACGAAATAATGGATATACCCAGTTTTCATGCCTGGCTACTGAGAAGGGATACCAGCTTTGGGAGAAGTAGCAGATTATGGAGTGCCATAATGCATATTATACCCTTGGTGGAAGTAAACACAAATTTTATATATTTTTTCATTGTTTTATTTTTTAATTTTCATTGTTGTTCAAGTACAATTTTCTGCTTTTTATTCCCATCCTAGCCCACCCCACCAGCCCTCCCCACCTCCCTCCCATTTCCACCCAGCCCTTGTTTTTGTCCATGTGTCTTTTATACTTGTTCCTGTAAACCCTTCCCCTTTTCCCATGAAATTCCCTCCCCTCTCCCATCTGGTCACTGTCAGCCTATTCTCTATTTCAGTGTTTTTGGTTATATTTTGCTTGTTTGTTTGTTTTGTTGATTAGGTTCTTGTTAGAGATGAGATCATATGGTATTTGTCTTTCACTGCCTGGCTTATTTCACTTAGCATACTGCTTTCCAGTTCCATCCATGCTGTTGCAAAGGGTAGGAGTGCCTTCTTTCTTTCTGCTGCATAGAATTCCATTGTGTAAATGTGCCATAGTCTTTTGATCCATTCATTTACTGATGGGTAATTAGGTTGATTCTAGCACTTGGCTATTGTAAATTGTGCTGCTCTGAACATTGCGGTGCATAGGTTCTTTTGGATTGGTGTTTCAGGATTCTTAGGATGTAATCCCAAGAGTGGAATTGCTAGGTCAAAAGGCAGTTCCATTTTTTGTTTTTTGAGAAAATTCCATAATGTTTTCCATAGTGGTTGTACCAGTCTGCAATCCCACCAACAGTGCACTAGGGTCCCCTTTTCTCTACAACCTCTCCAAAACTTGTTGTTTGTTGCTTTGTTTATGAATGGCCCTTCTGATCAGTGTGAAGTGGTGTCTCATTGTGGTTTTAATTTGCATCTCTCTGGTAGCAAGCAATACTGAGCATCTTTTCATGTGTCTCTGGATCCTCTGTATGTCCTCCTTGGAGAAGTGCCTATTCAACTCCTTTGCCCATTTTTTAAATTGGGTTGCTTGTCTTCTTAGAATGGAATCATGTGAGTTCTTCATATATTTTGGAAATCAAACCCTTGTCTGAGGTATCATTGGCAAGTAAGTTTTCCCATATGGTTGGTTTTCTTTTTATTTTAATACTGTTTTCTTTAGCTGTGCAGAAGCTTTTTATTTTGATGAGATCCCATTTGTTTATGCTTTCCTTTATGTCCCTTACTCTAGGGGACATATCAGTGAAAATGTTGCCGCATGAAATATTTGAGGTTTTCCTGCCTATATTCTACTCTAGCACTTCAAAGGTGTCATGACTTGTATTTAAATCTTCTATCCACCTTCAATTTACTTTTGTGTATGGTGTAAGTTGGTGCTCTAGTTTCATCTTTTTTTTTTGCATGTAGCTGTCCATCTCTCCCAACACCATTTGTTGAAGAGGCTATTTTTACTCCATTTTATGCTGCTGCCACCTTTCTTGAATATTAATTGCCCATAGAGACTTGGATTTATTTCTGGGCTCTCCATTCTCTTCCATTGGTCTATGTGCTTGTTTTTATGCCAGTGCTAGGCTGTTTTGATTACAGTGGCCTTGCAATACAGTTTGGTATCAGGTATTGTGATCCCTCCTACTTTGCTCTTCTTTGTCCAAATTGCAGCAGCTATTCGGGGGTTGTTTATAGCTCCATATCAATTTTTGAAGTGTTTGTTCTGTGTCTGTGAAATATGGCATTGGTACTTCAATAGGTATTGCATTGAATCTGTAAATTGCTTTGGGTAGTATGGACATTTTGATGATGTTAATTCTTCTGATCCATGTACATGGTATATGTTTCCATTTGTTTGTGTCTTCCTTGATTTCTTTCTTTAGTGTTGTGTAGTTTTCTGCGTACAGGTCTTTTACCTCCTTGGTTAGGTTTATTCCTAGGTATTTTATTTTTCTTTTTGCTATATTGAATGGGATTTTTTACTTGATTTCTGCTTCTGCTGTTTCATTGTTGGTATACAGAAATGCCTTTGATTTCTGGATATTGACTTTGTATCCTGCTGTGTGGCCAAATTCATTTATTAGGTCAAGCAGCTTTTTGGCCGAGTCTATAGGACTTTCTATGTATACTATCATGTCATCTGCAAACAATGGTAGTTTTGTTTCTTCCTTTCCAATTTGGATGCCTTTTATTTCCTTTTGTTGTCTGATCGCTGTGGCTAAATCTTCCAATACTATATTGATTAGAAGTGGTGAAAGTGGACAACCTTGTCTTGTTCCTGATCTTAATGGAAAAGATTTTAGTTTTTTCCCATTGACTATGATGTTGGCTGCAGGTCTCTCATATATATCCTTTATTACGTTGAGGAATTTTCCCTCTATTCCCACTTGCAGAGTGTTTTTATCATAAATGGGTGCTGTACCTTATCATATAATTTTTCCACACTATTTTTTTAAAAAAATCAGATAAAGATTAAAAACATAAGGATCAATTCAATGAGCAAAATAATCAAGCACTTACAATATATTGGTTACTATGCAAGATTATAGGAATATCATGACAAGCAAAGAATATCCTTAGCATATGTAAATAACTATATTGCTGTGTGTGTATGACTAGAGCTATAACAGAGGAGAAAATGAAGTGCTTTGGATAAAAGAGCAAGAAATTCAAATAGTTATAAAATAGTAGCAGGGAGATATATTGAAGAGAAGAGTAGATGTGAGGTTAGCAGTTATTAGTTTGAGGTGTTAGTCCTGATGATACCCTTTAAAAATTAAAAAAAAAATCAAGAGAAGTAATTTTCCAAATAACAAGGTAATGTTATTGTTAGAATAGAGATTGCTTCTATTACTCTTAGACTCTGCTTTTTCCATCCTACCTTATTTCAGGGCAGTGTATGATGGGGACATTTTTACAAAAATACTTTACAAAGGAAAGAAGAGAGACTAGAAGCCATGAGTTATTTGGTCTCCAGGGTTACAAGGCTTGCATTTTAGAAGATGACAGCTTTTCCTTAAAAAGCTACAACCTCCTTATTATTAAACATTAAGGACTCTTTCTCTTTAGCAGTCTTATGGTTCTTAACACAGTAAGACTTCTCAGCTAAGGTGGTTTCAAGGGGGGATAAAAATAAAAATGCTTTATTGTAAAATTTAAACTAAAATTACTTTTGTCATATAGAGCATAATTATCTTCTTAATGAACACACCCTGATTACTAACAGCAGTACACTATGGTCATTTGGAATCAACCAAGTAGTTAGTGACCAATAACCTTTCTCTTTCCTCCCATACCTCCCTCACCCCACTGCAGTGCAATAATGGATCTATTTCCAGGCTGTGAAAATGTGTCCCTGGGGATATTGTGTCGGTATCAGTCAAGTAAAGCAATCAACTTTTCTTGGAAATCTTTTCTACTTCTAAAACGGAAAAAAAGGGCACTAAGTCAATACCAAGACTTTTGAGTCAGTTTTTAAATTATTTTAGAAATGTTTTGACTATAATGGGAATGTGATTTTTCTCTAAGGTGCATTCCCATTATGCCCTCCCCCACACTTCTCCACCTAAAAGGGACTTCATAATATACAAACATGAGGAGTTAGGGTTCATTTCACTTATACTGAAGACTCCTTCCATGGTACTCAAGATCAACAGTACTGTCTATCGTGCTCTGGTATACCTGTAGGCCACCATAACCAAAGGCCTCCCTCCATTCATTGAAAGATAACAAGCATCTATCAGAATTTGTTTTATTTATATATTTTGCTAAGACTTTTATATATTTCATTTTACTTATAATAATTATAGAGGGAGAATTATAGTTCCTACATTTCTGCAGATAAAGGGATGAGTCTAGACAGGCTAAATAAATTGTCTGTGGTTATACAACTTGTAAAACTTAAAGCTGACTCATAAGCCACAAATTTCACACATATTTGTTAAAGACAAATAAATGTCTTTTCAGTTAAAGAAACGTCTTTTACCCCTTTCCATCTAGTTTGGAACTCTTAAGTCTAACCTATGAAAATTCTGGTGCTGCCATAGAAGCAGCAACATTTAGAATAGAAACATCACTTTTCACCCTAGGAAAGTTCAGGATTTAACTTGAAGTGAAGAAAATGTTTTTAAAATTCTTTAAAAAATACTTCATAGATCAACAAAATATCAGTACAATCAATCAGTCAATGAATGAAACACCTGCATGCCATTGTCAGATACCTTTTCCCCCTTCTTATCTTCAATCTTTATTCAACTTTTCAAATTCTTGTTTGGATATATTAAAGTGAAATTAAAACTTTCCATAAGATCCTCAATAATATTTTTGCATCTTTTCATCCAAAGGATTGTTTTCCATCTTTTCTTCTTATCTTGAAAATGTATTTCTTTAATAAATATAACAACAACTAGGTATAAAAACAACTAGCTTGTAACATCAACCTGAAAAGACTCCTTTAAAATTTCCTTTAAAACAAATTTAGAAATTCAGATCTTAGTTTCCAATACTATTCTCCAATGAAAGGACCCAGGGTTCCTTGGGTAAATTAGAGATTCTAGGACGTGAGAAGGAAACAGACAAAATGAACCTGGAGTATCTGATAGCCAAAGAGCAAAGAATTGCTCAAACAAAACTAACCCCAGTGATGGAGTATGTCAAAGTACACAGAAATCTGCCAAAAAGAGCTCTCAAATGACTAATGCTGGAACAAACTGAACAACAAAATAAATAAGTGTTACATTATAACCCAAATTATAAAATAAATATCCATGAGTCCACACTGATCTATGTCAATCGATGGTCATTGGTGCCAATTATTTGCGAGCAAGAATACTCAATTTGGAGTGCAGTGAAGGAAGGAAACTTTATTCGATGCACACAGCTCAACTGTGATACAACATGGTTGTGAAAAGGGCATGGCTGAGGATCAGCCCAATAGTTTTAGAGCTCAGTTATGAAGTGTAGCTATGGAACAGCATGGCCAGGAAGTGGATCCAGGGAGAGGTCCCTCTCCAGCTACACAGCTCTGCTGTGCTCTTTAGTCTACTCAGGTCTGCTCCCCTACACTCTGCACTGATCTGCTCTTCTTTGCCACTTATGTAAGTGAGTTATGCTCTACTCTTTGGTGTTACAGCTCCAGTCCCAACCAAAGGAAATGCAGTCTTCACTCATTGGCGAAAATGGAAAGGGCACTCCTAGAGCCAGAAGAGAGCTGATTTACCAGCATACATACACAGAAATCCCTGCCCCTGGTCCCTGACTTATCTGTACTTATGCAAATGAGGACTACAAATCCTCACAGTTTGATTGGTCCAAAATGCACTTTCCTGAATGATCAGAATGGAGCTGCTCTGATTGTTTTTTTCCCCTTTTTATTGAATATAATGGGGTGGCAATGGTTAAAAAATAATACAGGTCACAGGTGGACAATTCTATAACATATGATCTATATACGGTATTATGTATTTACCACCAAAAGTCAAGTCTCTGTAAATCACTACTTAACTCCTTATACTATACCCTCCTCCACCTTCTCATACTTCCCTCCTCCCAGCAATAAGACATTTTTTCTTCACATTTTTATTGTTGTTCAAATATAGTTGTCTCCATTTTCCCCCTACCACTCCCCCTCACCCCAGCCATCCCCACCTCCCCACTTGATCCTACCCACTATAGTTTTGTCCATGTGTCCTTTATACATATTCCTAAAAGTCTCTCCCCCTTTCCCCCATGTTATTCCCTCCCACCTCCTTTCTGGTTACTGTCAGTTTGTTCTTTATTTCAAAGTTTCTGGTTATATTTTGCTTGCTTCTTTGTTTTATTTACTAGGTTCCACTTAAAGGGACATCATATGGTAATTGTCTTTCACTACCTGGCTTATTTCACTTATCATAATGCTTTCCAAATCCATCCATGCTGTCATGAAGGGCAGGAGCTCCTTCTTTTTTTCTGCTGTGTAGTATTCCATCATGTAAATGTACCATAGTTTTTTGATGCATTCATTTACTAATGTGCTTTGATTGATAAAAATACTGATGGGGATATAGCTGTGAAGCTCAATTTAAACAGGGAAAGTCTCAGCCCTAGTGGTTGAAATAGAATTCCAGGAACTGTCTATAAGGGCTGGCTCAGATGGCTGAAATATAGGGCAGGGAAGCATTTTGATGGATGGGGCAGGCACCTAGCATAGCCTTCTCCCTGAGGTGTGGTTTGCTTGAAAAGCCTCTGTATAGAAATAGTTTCTAGACTCTTTTTTTCTTTAGTTTGAGCCCTACCAATAGCCATTCTTAGTAGGTATGTTCCTTCTCAGGGTCCACATATGTATGAGAGGCAACCTCAAAAAAATGGAATTATCTTCTGGAGAGTGAATCCCTTGTAATACAGGATTCCCTCTCTAAATGAGTGTTCTAAGAACCCATCTGTGTCATTGTGACAGATGGCATTGTTGTGAGAGGCTCTGTTTGGCTTCAGTGAATTTTTTGAAGACTCTTTCATTGCTTTTGCCCATTTTACAATGAGTAATTTATGAGCACAGCTGCCCATGCTGTTTTTGACAAAAAATGGCATGATCCCCAAGCTCCTCCCTCCCTATTCACCTGATCTCACCTATAGTGACTTTATTTTTGTTTCCCTGTATGAAAAAAAGTCCTGAAAGGGAAGCATTTTGCCCATGTGGAAGCCGTGAAACAAAACAAAAAAAAAATGGCAGAAACACTAAAAGGTGTCAAAATCAAAGTTCCAAAACTGTTTCTGAGTAGTAGAAAAAGTCTCTATAGGTGTATTGCATCAAATAGAGAGTACTTTAAAGGTAACTGAAGTTTAAACATGTAAGAATAAATACACAATTTTTTATAAATAAATTTCATTTTGGCTGTTCACAGTCATATGATTGAATAAATGAATAAACAAACAAGTAACTATATAAAGAGGGAAAACAAAGAAATCTCTTTTGCAGAATTCCAAATAACTTATGTAGCTACTTTACCTCAAGGACACAGAGCATAAGTCTTTACTCATTAAATGCAGCCTATATCTAGTGACTTGACTCTAAAGAGTACAGTATGTAAAGGGAAAGGAAAAAGAGTAGCTTTAAAGTGAAGAAACTTAATAAATTTCAGCCAGATGATTAAGGTCAACATCAACAGTGATCAGTCATGTTGGTAGTTGTATACTTGGTATGATGTGATGAAAATTGCAATTTACCTCTGTGATCTGTCCCCGGAAAACCTGTAACCCCAGTCCAATCATAAGGAAAACATCAGAAAAATCTCAACTGAAGGACATTCTGCATAATCTTTGCTAGTACTTCTCACAACTGTCAAGGTCTTTAGAAAATAAAGAAAGTCTGAAAAACTATTACAGCTAAGAGGAGTCTAAGGAGGCATGATGACTCCACATCATATGGTATCTTGGATGGAGTCCTGAAACATAAAAAGAACATTGGGTAAAAACAAAGGAAATTTGAATAAACTACAGACTTTAGTAAATACTGTATTGATAATTGTTCAATTGTCACAAATGTCCCATAGTAATATAAGATATTAATAATAAGGAAAAAGTGTGGTATATATAGATATTCTCTGTATTATCTTTGCAATATTCTGTAAATCTAAAAGCATTTCAAAATAAAATGAACAAAAGCTAGTTTAAATTATGCAGTACCAGTTTCCTGGGAACAAGAAGATAGAAATTAAATAAAGATGTGTCTTGAGTTCCATGCCTCAATTATCCAGTTTATGGTATTTTTGTTATACCAGCCCATGTAGATATTACCCCTCAAAATCAAGCAGCAGCACTAACTTAACAAAATAAGACTTTAGAGGACCTCTTTAAGAAAGTGATATCACAGCAAGTTCATTCACTGGATTTTTACCTCTGGTTAAATGAATTTAATTATTTTATTTACTACTTTTTTAATGTTTCTCTGCTCTATCCAGTGAAAGTAAACTATCAAATTCAGTAAACTTCCATTGCTTGTTTCCCTAGGCTATTTTAATACTCTTTTATCTGAGACAGCACTGAATACACAATGGATATACCTTAATATAAGAAAGGTTGTCTGGGTCCTGGCTGTTGTGGTTCAGTGGATTGATTGCCAGCCTGTGAATCAGATGATCACTGGTTCAATTCCTGGTCAGTGCACATGCCTGAGTTGTGGGCCAGGTCCCCAGTAGGGAGGCACATAAGAGGCAATCACACATTGGTGTTTCTCTCACTCTCTTTCTCCCTCCCTTCCCCTCTCTAAAAATAAATAAATAAATAAAACCTTTAAAAATATATTTAAGAAAAGAAAGGTTGTCTGGGATAGCACAAGAAAAGTTTGTAGCCTAAGTGAATTTTTCCCTCTGACTTCTTGTATATTCCTTTACATTATCTGATTGGAGTCAGAAACTTAGTTCTATTGTGATTCCTCAACAACTGTACCCTACCAGTCTCGTCCTCCTAAAACAAGGCCTAGTGATGTTCCACCGCTCTCCTTTTCCTTTAAAAAAATCTTCTTTATTCAGTGCTTTGATTTGTGTCACCTCTCAAGAAGGAAGAAATTTACATTCTTATTTATATGAAAGTGTACTTGTAAAAACAAGTGCTACTCTCCTTGAAGTTATGGCACATTAAAAGGATTCCCTGTAATGGCCCTCATGGTGAACAGTGTTCCCAGCAGTTGTGATACATTTTTTTAGTACAAAAGTATTTCTTATATTTCCAAAGTTTATGGAGATTGTGCTTTTCAGGTTTATCCAAGACAGTTTCACTTTATCCTGTTGCCCTGGATTAATTATTAGCAGAACTGATTTTTTCCTCAAAATCATCCCTATTTGTATGCTAAATTATGTAAACACCCTACCAAAACCATACAAGGCAAAATCTTATTTTGCTCAGTCAATGTTTCTTCACTTTAAGTTTTTAATGAAAGTTGGATATGAGATTACTTTATTTCTGCATCTTCTCAATTGTTTCTTCCTTGTATTTGTCCTTTTTTCCTACTTGGTGAAATTTGGATCTACAAGGCTCTTCTTGTGGTGTTTGTCTAGATTTAGTCTAGTGATGAACACCTTGCTGGGGTGAATGCCACATGAACAGTTGTACATTAGCTTTCTCCCATTCCACTCATTAAATGTAGATGACACATTTACATTTATTCCTGTAAACCTTGACTAATTTGCCAATTTGCCGCACTTTGTAATCTTCCAGAACAACTTGAACTTCATCATCCTTTTGGATGGCCATGGATTAAACATTGTACTTCTTTCTCAGCTCTTTGGAAAGAAGAGAAGACATAATATTTCTGCAAATGTTGGAAGATGCATTGAAAAGCATTTTACAGTTCTTGCTGCGGTCAGAAGTAATAAAGGGATTGAACTTCATCTTGATTGCTGGTGCTTCTATGGTAGCTGCAAAAGGGAAGAACACCAAGTCAATTTTTGTATATAAACTGCAGAAGTGGTGAAGAAGCCAGTTAATGCTAATTACAGAGTATTTTTTAACTCGAGCATTAAGCACACTTTATTGACCCCTGACCATGCTCATTGTTTTCCCTCTGAACATCTAAACTTCTTTAAGATTCCTGTGAATGTGTAACCAGACACAATGCTTTATTTTTGAGTTAATATTATCTCTAAGATAATATTGTTTAAACTTTTTCATACTGTTAGAACAAGTTTCTCAAAAAATAAAAGTTAAGATATAAAGTCATCTCAGTGGAAAAAAGAGTGTGGCATAAACTCACCTCTTTGAAAGAATATCTCTTTGCTTGTGTAAGTTGGGTTACCCCAGGACCCATAGCACTGTGTGCAGCTCCCTGAAGCAGACTGATTTTTCTCAAAAATTGGGCTTTGCTCAGTACTTTAAAGGCATTAGGCTAGCTAGCTAGCTATCAGAGAGATGCAAATTAAAACCACAATGAGATACCACTTCACTCCAGTCAGAATGGCCATCATAAACAAAGCAACAAACAAAAAGTGTTGGAGAGGTTGTGGAGAAAATGGGACCCTAGTGCACTGTTGGTGGGACTGCAGACTGGTACAACCACTATGGAAAGCAGTATGGAATTTTCTAAGAAAACTAAAAATGGACCTACCTTTTGACCCAACAATTCCACTGCTAGGATTATATCCTAGAAACCCTGAAACACCAATCTAAAAGAACCTATGCACCCCAATGTTCATAGCAGCACAATTTACAATAGCCAAATGTTGGAAGCAACCTAGGTGCCCATCAGTAAATGAATGGATCAAGACACTATGGTACATTTACACAATGGAATTCTATGCAGCAGAAAGAAAGAAGGAGCTCCTACCCTTTGCGAAAGCATGGATGGAACTGGAGGTCATTATGCTAAGCGAAATAAGCCAGGAGATGAAAGACAAATACCATATGATCTCACCTTTAACAGGAACTTAATTAACAGAACAAACAAACAAGCATAATATAACCAAAGACACTGAAATTGAGAACAATAGAGGAGAGGGATAGGAATTTCTAGGGGAAAGGGGAAGGGTTTAGAGCAACAAATAAGAAAGACACATGGACAAAAGCTAGGGGGGTGGAAATGGGAGGGAGCAGGGGAGGGCTGGGGCGGCAAGCTGGGATAGGAGTAGCAGACAGAAAACTGTATAAGAACAACAATTAAAATTTAAAAAAAGAAACTAAAAAAAAAATAAAGGCATTAGGGACCTGAACTTTAGAGTTGTAGTTTTTTGGACATTTTATTTGTAGAAGAGCTCTAACATATGAAATAAAAAGAATGATGAACTCTTCCACTTATCCATGCCTTTCTCCCTAAACACACTGATTATGTGGCCCTTGAAAAACTCTTCTATGATGAAGAAATGACAACTATACTGGCAATATGACCACTAGGGCTGCCTGTAGCATTTAATGTGATCAGGAGTCCATCCTCAGAGACCACCACAAAGTGGGAGAGAGTGGTGAGGAAGAAGGCAGAGGAGGAAAAGTCAAAAGGATCACTTACTTAAGACCAGCACACCCAGTAGTCAGCTTCAGACAAAAGGAGATTTTGGCAGGCACCAGACTCTGCAGAGATGAATTGAAATTCTTGTGGTCAGTACCTGCACACAAGCTTGTACAAGGTGGTTGGAGTACATATAGTCAGAAAGCCTGAGAGTCAACCTCATACATGAATTGGTCAATTGAAATCAAGACTCAATTACAATAGAGGGCCCATGTTACTCACACAGGGGATATTCTAGAGCACCCAGATCAGGTGATCAATAAGAATATGCCATGGGGTCTGAAATGACACCTAATACTTAAGGTCACCCTACCAATACTGAAAGTCACAGAATAACTACTTAATACATAGAAACAAACACAAATAGGCAGCCAAAATGGGGATCCAAAAAAAATGCAGCAAATGAAAGAAGAGGAGAAATCTACAGAAAAAGACAATTAGGAAATGGAATGGAGGCAAGCATTTTACTAGATATAGAGTTCAAAAAATTGCTTATAAGAGTGCTAAAATAACACTTCAAAACTGTAACAAAGAACCAGTCGGAAACAAAAGATACAATATCTGAAGTGAGAATACACGAGAAGGAATAAGCGGTAGGCTTGATGAAGCACAGGACTGAATGAGTGATTTGGAAGACAAGGTTGAAAAACCACCCAATCACAGCAGCAAAAGGAAAAAAGAATTATGAAGAATGCTGATAGTTTAAGGCACTTTTAGAACAACATGCAGCACAACAACATCTGCATCAAGGGGTACCAGAAGGACAATAGAGAGCAAGGGTTAGAGGATCTATTTGAAGAAATAATGGCTGAAAACTTCCCTAACCATTTTTTAATTGGTTTGTTTGTCTTCCTGGAGTTGACTTGTGTAAGTTGTTTATATATTTTGGAGGTCAAACCTTTGTCTGAGGAATGACTGGCAAATATGTTTTCCCACACTGTTGGTTCACTTCTCATTTTAAGGCTGTTTTCTTTAGCTGTGTAGAAGCTTTTTATTTTGATGAGATCCCATTTGTTTATTCTTTCCTTTATGTTCCTTGTTCTAGGAGACATATCAGTGAAAATATTGCTGCATGGAATATCTGAGATTTTCTGGCCTATGTTCTCCTTTATGACTTTAATGGTGTCAGGACTTATATTTAAATCTTTTATCCACCTTGAATTCATATTTGTGGATAGTGTAAGTTGGTGCTTGAGTTTCATTGTTTTGCAGGTAGCTGTCCAACCCTCCCAAGAATATTTGTTGAAGAGGCTATTTTTACTCCATTTTATGCTGCTGCCACCTTCATCGAATATTAATTGACCATAGGCACTTGGGTCTATTTCTGGGCTCTCTATACTGTTCCATTAGTCTATGTGTCTGTTCTTATGCCAGTAGCAGGCTGCTTTGATTACAGTGGCCTTGTAATACAGTTTGATATCAGGTATTGTGATCCCTCCTACTTTGCTCTTCTTTCTCAAACTTGCTGCAGCTATACAGGGTCATTTATTTTTCCATATAAATTTTTGAAATGTTCATTCTACATGTGTGAATTATGTCATTGGTACTGTAACAAGGATTGAATTGGATTCATAAATTGCTTTGGGTAGTATGGACATTTTCATGATGTTAATTCTTCCAATCCATGAACATGGTACGTGCTTCCATTTGCTTGTGTCTTCCTTAATTTATTTCTTCAGTGTTGTGTAGTTTTCTAAGTATAGGTCTTTTACCACTTTGGTTAGGTTTATTCCAAGGTACTTTACTTTTCTTGTTGCTAGAGCAAATGGGATTTCTTCTTGATTTCACTTTCTGATATTTCATTGTTGGTGTACAAAAATGCCTTTGATTGACTTTGTATCCTGCTGTTTTGCCTAATTCACTTATTAGGTTGAGTAATTTTTTTTGGTGGAGTCAATTAAAAAATGGGAATAAGATCTGAACAGATACTTCTCCAAGGAAGACATACAGAGGACCCAGAGACATATGAAAAGATGCTCAGTATCATTAGCCATCAGATTGATGCAAATTAAAACCACAATAAGATACCACTTCACACCAGTCAGAATGGCCATCATAAACAAGTCAACAAACAAGAAGCATTGGGGAGGATGTAGACAGACAAAAGGGAACACTAGTGCACTGTTGGTGGGAATGCAGACTAGTGCAGCCACTGTGGAAAACTGTATGGAATTTCCTCAGAAAACTAAAAATGGAACTGCCTTTTGACCTGGTGATTACACTCTTGGGATTATATCCTAAGAACCCTGAAACACCAATCCAAAAGAACCTATGCACCCCAATGATCAGAGCAGCATAATTTACAATAACCAAGTGCTAGAATCAACCTAAGTACCCATCAGTAAATGAATGGATCAAAAAACAGTGGTACACTTACATGATGGAATACTACCTATCAGAAAGAAAGAAGGATCTCCTACCCTTTGCAACAGCATGGATGAACTGGAGAGCATTATGCTAAGTGAAATAAGCCAGATAATGAAAGACAAATACCATATGATTTCACCTTTAAGAGGAACCTAATCAACAAAACAAACAAGCAAGAAAAATATAACCAGAGACACTGAAATTAAGAACAAAATGACAGTAACTAGAAGGGAGGTGAAAGGGGGTAATGGAGGGGGGAACAGAGAAGGGTTTTCAGGAACAACTATAAAGGACACATAGACAAAACCAAGAGGGGGAAGACATAGGGAGAGAGGTGGGGATGGCTGGTTTTGGGGGGAAGTGATGAGGAGAAAAGTCAGACAATTGTAGTTGAACAACAACAAAAATGAAAAAGGGGGAAATTGAGACAACTATAATAGAATAACAATTAACAAATAAATTAATATGTCAAAAAATTCCCTAACCTGGTAAAGGAATACGATGAGTCCAAGAAATTTAGAGAGTCCCAAATAAGATGACCCCAAAAGGCCCACCCTAAGTCACATCATAATGAAAATGGAATAAGTTAAGACAAAAAGAAAAATTTCAAAAGTTTAAGAGAAAGACCGTTAGTTACCTGCACAAAGCTCCCATAAGACTGTGAGATAATTTTTTGACAGAAATATTTCAGGCCAGAAAAGTTTGGCATGAAATATTCAAAGTGATGAAAAGCAAAGACCTATAACCAAGACTACTTTATTCAACAAGACCATTTTTTTAATTAAAAAAGAAATAAAGTACTCTCCCAAACAAGAAAAAGTTAAAAGAATTTATAGCCAACAAACCAGTATACCAGAAATGTTAAAGGGATAGCTTTAAACAGAAAAACAAAACTAAAAAAAAGAAAAAGAAATATAGTTAAAAGAATAAAGTGTCAATAAATATGTACCTATCAATAACCATTTCAAATACAAATGGGTTGAGAAGTGCCAGAAAATGAAACTTCATGGAAGTTTGACAACCAAGGAGTTAAAGAGATTCATCTAGACTGGTGGTGCACTGTCACAAAGAAATATGGCCAAAATGAAAGACTAGATCAAAACTCCAGGAAAAGAACTAAGTGATGACGAAATAGACAACCTATCAGATACAGAGTTCAAAACACTGGTAATCAGGATGCTCACAGAAATAATTGAGTTTGGTCATAAAATGAAGAAAGAAATGAAAGCTATACAAAGTGAAATAAAGGAAAATATACAGGCAACCAACAGTGCAGCAAAGGAAACTGGGACTCAAATTAATGATTTGGACAAAAGGAAGAAATAAACATCCAACCACAACAGAATGAAGAAATAAGATTTCAAAAAAATGAGGAGAAGCTGAGGAACCTGTCGGACAACTTTAAGCACTCTAACATTGAATCATAGGGGTACCAGAAGGAGAAGATGAAGAGCAAGAAATTGAAAATTTATTGGAAAAAATAATGAAGGAAAACTTCTCCAATCTGGCAAAGGAAATAGACTTCCAGAAGTCCAGGAAGTTCAGAGAGTCACAAATAAATTGGATCCAAGAAAAAACACACCAAGACACATCATCATTAAGTTACCCAAGATTAAACATAATGAGAGAATCTTAAAAGCAGCAAGAGGAAAGGAGAGAGTTGTCTACAAAGGAGTGCCCATAAAACTATCAGCTGATTTCTCAAAAGAAACCTTGCAGGCAAGAAGGGGCTGGAAAGAAGTATTCAAAGTCATGAAAAGCAAGTACATACATACAAGATGACTGTGTCCAGCAAAGCTATCATTTAAAACGGAAGGGCAGATAAAGTGTTCCCGAGATAAGGTCAAATTAAAGGAGTTCATCATCATCAAGCCCTTATTATATGAAATGTTAAAGAAACTTATCTAAGAAAAAGATCAAAACCATGAACAGTAAAAGGACAACTCATAAGTATAAACAACTGAACCTAAAGAAAAAAACAAACTAAGCAGACACGTAGAACAGGAATGTAATCACAGAAATGGAGATTACATAGAGGTTTATCAGTGGGGAAGGAAAAAGGGAGAATGGGGAAAAAGGCATAGGGTATAAGAAGCATAATTTGTAGGCACAAAATAGACAGGGAAAGGTTAAGAATAGCATAGGAAATGGAGAAGCCAAAGAACTTATATATACATCCCATAGATGTGGACTAAATGGGAGGGGATACAGGAGGGTGAAAGAGTGCAGAGCAGAGGGTGATAAAGGGGAGAAAAAATAAGACAACTGTAACAGCATAATCAATAAAATATATTTAAAAATAAATGTAAATGGGTTAAATGCTCTAATCAAAGACATAGGGTAAATAAAAGATAAGAAAACGAGACACATACATATGCTATCTACAATAGTCCCACTGCAGAATGAAAGATACATACAGACTAAAGGTACATGGATGGAAAAAACATTTCATGCAAATAAAAATTGTAAAAAGCTGGGTTAGCAATACTTATATCTGACAAGATGTCTTTAAAATTAAGGCTATGTGAAGAGACAAAGAAGGACAGTACATAATACTAAAGGGACCAATCTGATAAGAGGATATAACACTTGTAAATATATATATACCCAACATAGGAGCATCTAAATATATTAAACAAATCTTGATGGACATAAAGGGAGAGATCAACAGTAATACAGTCATATCATGAGATTTGAACACCTCGTTGACATCAATGGATAGATCTTCCAGATAGAAAATCAACAACAACAACAACAACAACAACAACAACAACAAAAACCAACATCCTTAAATGACACATTAGACCAGATAAATTTAATTGATATTTTTAGAGCTTTTCACCCCAAAAGAGCTGAACATACATTCTTTTCATGTGCACATGGAATGCTTTCTAAGATAGACCACATGCCATGACACAAAAAAGTGTCAATAAACTTAAGATGATTGAAATCACATCAAACATCTTTTTTTATTATAATGGTATGAAACTAAAAATCAATCACAGGAAAGAAAACTGAAACACAAAAATATATGAAGGCTAAATAACATGTTACTAAACAATGAATGAGTTAACAATTAGATCGAGGAAGAAATCAAAATATACCTTGAAACAAATGAAAATGAACACACAATAACCCAGAATCTATGGGACAAAGTGAAAGCAGTTCTGAGACAGAAATTTATAACATCACAGACCTACCACAAGAAATAAGAAAAATCTTGCCCTGACTGCCGTGGTTCACTTGGTTAGACATTGTCCTACAAACCAAAAGTTCATGGGTTTAATCCCGGTCAAGGCACATGCCTCAGTTGCAGTCCAGGTTCCTAGATTGGGGTGTTTCTCTCCCTCTCTTTCTCCCTGCCTTCTCCTCTCTCTAAAAATAAATAAATAAAATCTTTAAAAATGAAATAAAAAATCTCAAATAAACAATCTAAATTAACAATTCAAGTAACTAGAAAAAGAACAACAAACAAAGTCGTAGTGAGTAGAAGAAAGAAAATAATAAAGAATAAAGCAAGCCTTGGCTGGTGTAGCTCAGTGGATTGAGCATGGGCTGTGAACCAAAGGGTCTCTAGTTTGCTTCCCAATCAGGGCACATGCCTGGGTTGCAGGCCAGGTCCCCATTGGGGGCCACGTGAGGGTAAACCACATGTTGATGTTTCTCTCCCTCTCTTTCTCCCTCCCTTCCCCTCTCTCTAAAAATAAATAAATAAAATCTTTTTTAACAATTAAAAAAAGGAGTAAAGCAGAAATAAATGAAATTGAGTCAAAAAAAAAAAAAAAAACAATACAAGAGATCAGTAAGACCAAGAGCTGGTTCTCTGAAAAGGTAAACATGATTGACAAAGCATTAATCAAACTCAATAAAAGGAAAAAGTGAGAGGACACAAATAAATAAAATCAGAAATGAAAAAAGAAAAGCATCAACAGACTCTGTAGAAATGCAAGGGATTGTCAGAAAATACTATGAACAACTATACGCCAAAAAATTGGACAAGCTAGACAAATTGGAAAAATTCTTAGAAACACAATTTTCCATCTGGCTTATTTCCCTTAGCATAATGCTCTCCAGATCCATCCATGCTGTCATGAAGGATATAAGTGGAACCTAATCAACAAAACAAACAAGTAAGCAAAATATAAACAGAGACATTGAAATAAAGAATAGACTGATGGTAGCCAGAGGGGAAAGGGAGGAGTATAACAAGGGAAAGAGGGGCAAAGATCATCAAGGGATATGTATAAAGGACCCATGGACAAAGCCAAAGGAGGGGTAGGATTGAAGGTGAGAGGTGGAGGTGCATGGGGTGGGGGAGGGGATGGGGGAAAATGGAGACAACTGCACTTCAAAAACAATTAAAAAATAGAAAAGAAACACACAATCTTCCAAAACTGAATTAAAAAGAATCAGAAAATCTGAATAGAACAATTACAACTTATATTACAACTTATGAAAGCAAAGCAATAATTAAAAAAACTCTGAGCAAACAGTAGTCTTGATTCAAATGGCTTCACAGGAAATTTTACCAAACATTCAAAGAATTAACACCTGTACTTCTCAGACTACCCTAAAAAAATTCAAGAGAAAGTAAGACTCCCATGTTCATTTTTTCAGGCAAGCTTTATCCTAATTTAACACTAGTTGAAGACACTACAAAAAAGAGAGAGAAAACTACAGGCCAATACCCCTGATGAACATAGATGCTAAAATCCTCAACAAAATATTAGCAAACTGTATCCAGCAATACTTCAAAAAGTTCATACACCATGATAAAGTGGGATGTATTCCAGCGATGCAAGTATGGTATGATATCTGCAAACCAATAAACATGATACCCAAGAAGCAAAATGAAGAATAAAAAGCACAAGATCATATAAATATGTGCAGAAATAGCATTTGGTATAATCCAGCATCCATTTATGGCAAAAACTCAGCAAAGTGGGAATAGAGAGAACATACCTTAACATAATGTAAGCCATATATGAGGCCTGTCCAGAAGGTTTCCAGCCACATAATATGAAAAGTAAAGACATTTACTGAAGAAGATACAAGATACAAGAAACATTGTACAAAGGACAATGCCACCTCAGCCCCCTTCAAAGTAGGCACCTTGGGTCCTCACACAGTTCTGCCAATTGCCATCAGCTTCCCTGTCATATTTTCCTGAATCTCATTGACGGTCTGAAATATCTTCCTTTCGCAAGTGATTTTAGATTTGGGAAAAGCCAGAAGTCGCAGGATGGCAAATCTGGGCTATAGGGGGGCCTGAGTCACCTGGGTGATGCATGAGTAGAAGAGTTGTGATGAAACTGCCCATCACCATTTGCCTATAGCTGTGGCCTTCTGAATCATCTGAATAGTTTATATGAAGGAATGTTCAAGCTTAATTCAAAATTGAATGCAAACTCATTGCTCTATTTGCTCAGTCATTTTGAATGTGATGGCCACACAGTACACATGCTCACTCAATTGCATCTACCAACCCCCACTGACTAGTACAGTGAAATAGTCATTGTTCACTTATGCACATTCTGGTTCACTTTCCTTGGCTGCCAGGTTATATCAATGTCACACAAACTGTTCTTATTATATTGTCAATGGCTGGACTTTTTCCAGACAGACTTTGTATGAAAAACCCAAAGCCATCATTATATTCAATGAGCAAAAAACTAAAAGCATTTCCCTTCAGGTCAGAAAAAAGACAGGGAGGTCTGCTTTCACCACACTTATTCAATATACTATTGGAAGTCCTAGCCACAGCAACCAAACAAGAAGAAGAAACAAAAGGCATCCAAATTGAAAAGGAAGAAGTAAAACTGTCATTATTTGCAGATGGTATGGTACTGTATATAGAGTACCCTAAATAATCCACCAAAAAGACTGCTAGGACTCATACATGAATTCAGTAAAGTAGCAGGATACAAAATAAATATCCAGAAATCAGTTGCATTTTATACACTATTAATAAATTATTAGAAATGGAAACTAAGAAAAAATCCAATTTATGGTTGCATTAAAATACCTAAGAATACCTTTAACCAAGGATGTAAAATTCCTCTACTCAGAAAATTATATAACACTGAAGAAAGAAATTGAAGAAAATACAATAAGTGGAAGTTTATACTGTGTTCATGGATTAACATCATTAAAATATCTATATTACCCAAAACAATCTATAGATTCAATGCAATTCCTTTCAAGATACCAATGACACATTTTACGGAACTAAAGCACGTATTTCAAATATGTATATGTAATCACAAAAGACCCTGGATAGCCACAGCAGTCCTGAAAAAAAAACAAAGTTGCAGAAATCATGCTTCTTGTTACTACAAGGCCATAATAGTCAAAACAGCATGCTCCTGGCATAAAAACAGACACATAGACCAATGGAACAGAATAGAGAGCCCAGAAATGAATCTATATCTTTATGGTTAATTAATATTTGACAAAAGAGGCAAGAACATAAAATAGGGTTATGATAGTCTATTCAATTAACGGTGTTGGGAAATTTGGGCAGATGTGCAAAAAACTGAAATTGGACCATCTCCTTACACTATACATAAGAATAAACTCAAAATTGAGTAAATCAGTGATTTTCAACTTTTTTCATCTTATGGCATATGTAAATTAATTACTAAAATTCTGTAGCAAGCCAAAAATATATTCTATTTTTTGCCAATCTGAGAAGAAAAAAATAGGTACAATCAATGAATTTAATTTTAATTTATTGATGCTAAATGGCTATTGTTGTTTTGGCTGTTGTCATTTTTTTATTTGACAATCTAAGGGAAAAGACATCAGTGCCTCTGACCAAATAGTCAGGTATTGCTTATTTTAAATATTGTTGCAGCACACCAATGTGTTTGCCAGGGGAAACTGCTTGAATATTGCTAGAGTAAAGACTTAAAAGTGAGACTCAAAACCATAAAAATTTTAGAGAAAAACAAAGGCAATAAAATCTCAGACATTTCTCATAACAATATTTTTTGATATGTCTCCCTGCTCAAGGAAAAGAAAAGAAAAAAATAAATGGGACTCCATCAAACCAAAATTCTGAACTCAGCAAACCATCAACAAAATGAAAAGACAAACCACTGATTGGGAGAGCATATTCACCAATGATGCACCTCATAAAGGGTTAATATTCATGATTTATAAAAAACTTATATAACAACACCAAGTAAGTAAACAGTCCAATTAAAAATGGGTAAAGGGACTAAATAGACATTTGTCTAAAGAAGATATACAAATGGCCAATAGATTTATGAAAAAATGCTCAACATTACTAATCATCAGAGAAATTCAAATTAAAACTACAATGAGATGTCATTTCACACCTGTCAGAATGGGTAGCATCAATCAATAAAAAAAACAAGTGTTGGCTGGGATGCAGATGAAAGGAAATCCTCTTGCATTGTTGGTGGGAATGCAGACTGGTGCAGCCACTATGGAAAATGGTATGCAGTTTCCTCAAAAATTAAAAATGGAACTCCCTTATGACCCAGTCTCACCTTGGGACTATATTCAGAAAAATGTGAAAGTATGATTCAAAGTGTTACATGCGCCCCTATGTTCATTGCAGTGCTATTTACAAGAGCAAACATTTGGAAGCAACCCAAGTGCCTATCAGTAGACAAGTGGATAAAAGAAGCACTGGTACATTTACACAACAGAATACTACTTGGCCATAAAAAAGTAAATCTTACCTTTTGCAACAGCATGGATGGACCTAGAGAATATAATAAGTCAGTAAAGTCAGAAATAGACAAATACTGACCTGGCCAGTGTGACTCACTTGGTTGGAGCATCACTTCATAAGCTGGAAGGTCATGGATTCCATTCTTGGTCAGGTTACAGACTAGGTTGGAGGTTCGGACCCTGGTCAGGATGCATACAAGAGGCAAACTGTTGATCTTTCTCTCTTGCATTGATGTTTCTCTCTCTCTCTCTTACTCCCTCCCTTCCCCTCTCTCTAAAATCAATGAGCATATCCTCGGGTGAGGATAATATATACATACATACGTACATACATAATTTTAAAAAGAAAAAGACAAATGTTATATGATTTCATTTATATATGGAATCCAATGAAAAAATAAATAAACAAACAAGATAGAAACAGGATTCATAGATACAGAAAACAAAATGACAGTTGTTAGAGGGGAGAGAGGTTAGGAAGCTAGGTGAAAAAAGTGAAGGGAGTAAGCAAAGAAAATAACCTCATAGACGTAGACAACAGCATGGTAATTACTAGAGGAAAGGGGCATGGGAGAGGTTAAAGAAGGTAAAGGGAGGATTAATGGTGACAGAAGTCTTCAGTTTGGGTGGTGAATACATAATATAATATGCATATTATAGAATTATAGATGATGTATTATAGAATTATAGATGATGTATTATAGAGTTATACACCTGAAACCTATATAATTGTGTTAAATGATGGCACCCCAATAAATTCAATAAAAGAAGGATCACTTGCTGAAGATGAACAGTGACCCATGGCTGAGAATTCTCTCTCTACATTCTGAGAAAGCAGAAGTCTGAGGAATATCCAACATCTGGTAATTACTCACCTGTGTGCTGGCTAGTGCTCGTGGTAATGAGATGGAGCAGGGCCAATCTCCTTCCTACTGTGATCTTATTAGTGAGAAATAGCATCTACTTGTCATGTTTCCATTTTCACCCCATGTATAACTTAGGTGAAGAGAGCATAAATAAGATGAAGTTGAGATAATAGGGTAGAGAAGAAGGGAGTGTGTAGAACAGGTTCTTAGTAGAAAAGAAGCCTAGAAAAAAAATACTAGTCACTTATCTCCATTGTTATAGATAATATTGCTATGCAACAAAATAACCTCAAAATGTAATGACTACAAATTATAATGATATCTGCTGAGAGCTTATTTGTATCTGGAACATCCAGGATCTCCCTTGTTATCCAATACTCTGGCATCTTTTCAAAATTATTCTTACTTCAAAAAGAAAACATCCCAAGAGGAAAATTCTCAATATACAAGGTTTATCAACAACTACTGACTTAAATAATCAGAACAGCTAGATTCTTATTCTGGTTTTGTTTCCAGTGTTGTCAACTTGAGTGATTTTCTTTCACTTCTGTGGACCTCAGATTCTTCTAGGAAATCATGGAGTTGGCTAAATTATTTGTAAGCTTCTTTGCAGCTTATTTACAAAGAATGTTATTCTTGCCTGTTTCTCAGGAAACAGGAGGAATGTGGAAGCACAGTAGAAAATGGCATATTGATTGTTAGCACTTCATCGTCTAAACCAAGCCACTCTCAACTTTTCTTGTCCCCTTCCACAAATTCAGCAGACCCACTTCTGCATTCCACCAAATTTTCCTTCTACTTTCTCAGCTCAGCTGTTTTATTGGCTAATGTAGAATGTCAGTTTATCAAGTAGATCTTTTGACTTCAAGTCTAGTGTATTCTTTAATATAGCTATCTCACTCCTTGGCATGCATCATTCACTCCTATACCTCAAAACTTCTGTGGGAGACCCTTCTGCTTGATGTGGGCCCAGCTCCCACTCAGAGATGCACAGGACCCACACCCACAGATAGGTTTTCTCATGGGAAATCAGGTTTGCAATATACCTAAGCTGCTTTGAGTCTTGCTTTTGCTGAAAGTCCCTCACCCTGGATTGGGATAGCAAGTGCTTATTGTAACTTCCTAAAATCCATGCTAAACCTTGCAAGGACCAGTGTAACCGGTTCAACCACTTTTCTCTTTTCATTTACTAATATCCTTCTTCTGTGATATGATTAGTGGCATTGGCTCTTTTGTTGTCTGTAAAAGGTAACCACCTGTAGTGAACTTGTGCATAGTGAGTGAGGATCATCATGTCATGGGACCAGAAATAAAATAAAGGCCTGTCATGGCGGAGGCCACAGCTTTTGCTCCCCTTGAGAGAAAAGCCATGCTGTCCTTTTTCCTCCACCAGACTCAGTAGTCTGTGTAAATGTTTTATTTTATCCATAATGATGTGGACACTGCTGGCCGGTGTCTGCATCAACTTCAACCCTTAAAAAATTACATAATTCTTTAATGCCTAACTCGCAGCATAGCTCCTGCATATAGCTTGCCTTTGTTACTCCCATGGAAAGTGATTTTTCTTTCCTTTGACTATTTTTTTTTTCTGGAACAGAAAGAAGTAGAAGAAAGAAGTAGAATTTCTATCAATTCTTCTCACATTATACTCATATCTATGGTTTATATTCCCAACCTAGTTCACAATCTTTATCAAAAGCCAAGCTAAAACAACCAATCTTTATGGAGAATTGTTGAAAGGACATTCAGGCCATCTGTTTTGCTATATAGCCTAAGACTTTTATTTGGTTAAAATTAGCCAATTAAATTTACACTGTTCTACTAAACTATCTTGTCCTCCACTATGAAGCTGTTTATGTGGAGTTGTGTATTGGTGTTATGTTCTCAGATTTCAATAAATGGTGTTACAAGTCTACTTCTCAGTGGGAGAGACATCTTTTTTTAATGTTGTTCAAGTTCAGTTGTCTCCATTTTCACTCCACCATGTCCCCCTGCTCCACCCATCCCTGCCTCCCACCCTCAAACCTACCCCCTTTGGCTTTGTCCATGTGTTCTTTATACATGTTCTTGTCAACATCTCTCAGACTCTCTTATCTCAGAACTATATTTTAAAGTAAATATTTTACTTCCCCAGAGGAACTATTGTGTTTTTTTTTACCTACAAAGAATGGGAATTCTAAGACAATTCCATTGTTTTGTTATTGTTGTTCTGTGTTTAACTGTTTATTTTTGTCACCAGTATGCCCAGAACAAAATTTGTGACACAACTATAATTGTTGCCTTCTTTTTACTCACTGCAAGTGGGCAAATATGTTTGCTTCTACTAAGTTTACCATTGATTTTGAAAGCATTTATGATTTTGTAGTACATGGCTCAACATTCAAAAATAAATGCGTAGCCATTAGAAATAGTTTTAAGAGGCATTTAAAACACAGAATAAAATATCACAACTGTCAGATACCCTGAGCCCCAATAGACATGAACATTATAAGGCTAATCCTTTACTTGAACAACTATTTTGAATTTTAAGATTGTCATGAGTATACTAGGAAAGCAGACTTTGCGACAACTCCAGTGGCTAGTCAGATAGCACAACTGTGTATAAGACATCTGAGAAAGGCAGGGGTTAAATAAAGGACACTCTCCAAGAAAGATGACAACATTGGCCAGCTAATGGCTTTGGTGCTGGGATCAGGGACAGAGGGAAAACAGTTGTTCTTATGCAAAGGTTAGGAGAACAATCTTAACTATACAGTAAATCACCTGTGCATTTTTGAATGAAACAATCATTGCACAACATAGTTAGCTTTGTTGGTATGCTCTTTAGTCCCTTAGAATCCTGTTGATCAGCTCAGCTCAAGTTCACTACACAATTTCCTGTCTTCATCAGTGAGAGAAGAGTGGTCATTTTAAATCATATCTGAAAAATGTTTCATCTCATTCCATTAAGAGATGGAAGCTAATTTCTCTCTCTTTGGATATAGGCTGGCTTGAGTTACTTGTTTCTCATAAATAGAGTGCAAGAAAAGTGGTGCTATGTGACTTCTCAGACTAAATTATAAAAGACTTTCTTTGGACCTTTGTTTTCAGAACTCAGGTCTCATACTATAATAAACTCCAGGACACACAGAGATTTCACATGTTGGTATTTGGCTGACATGCCCAACTGAGGTCTCAGCTGATAAAAAGCATCAACAAGCAGAAAAAAACCTGAGTAAGGAAGCCTTCCAGATAACTCCAGCTCAAGTCACTATCTGACTGTAATACATAGCCAAAGTGTGAGCTACCTAGTTGACCCCAGTCAGGCTCTAGAAAGATGATAAAGATGTTGACACAAAAGATAATGATGGCAAAATCATAATAATAGTTTTTAATACAGCTAAGCTTATGGTCATTTATTATGTAGCTATAAATAACCAAACAAGCAACAATATCATGGAAAAATGTTTTTATTTTCCTCAAATTCCTCCATGCATCAAAGATACTTTAAACTATAGTATTTGAAAGACTGGAATACTTGGAGCCTGGAGGACAGAGAGCATAGTGATTCAGACTGACTAGGCCTTGAAGCCCAGCTCTACAACCAGTGGCATTGTCAATGATTGAGAGAAATATTCTTTCTTCTGCAATCTTCAAAAAGGACAAAGAAAAAAACATATTGGAACTACAAAATGTATGTTCCCTAGATTTTATGCAAAATTTGAATAATGTCTTTGGAAAACTTTGATATTTTAATTTTTCTGTAATAAACAATTTAATTAAAAATGTATATGAACAGTGTAAATGTAGGTTCAAGACAGATTGTAACCACTCAGTTCCCTACCAAACTAGGAGGCTGCCTTTAAGCCATTTACTCTCTCTGAACCTTTTTTCATTATCTGCACAATACTGATAACTTACTTATCTTACAGGATTCTTCTAAGAATAAATTGAGATACTAATGTATGCAATTCACTGAGCCTAAGACTTGATAATACCCAGTAAATGTACCAATTTTATTACACAAAGTGTCACCACTATGAACAACATGTTACTCTGTGGAAATATCACTATTAATCTATGTCCGATAGGCTGCAATTTGGTTATGATTCAGCAGTATTTGTATACTTGCTTTTCTCTCGCCTCTTGAGACTTGGAGCAGATGCTTAGGTGTAGCTCAGCTAAGTGCTAGCTGAATTATTTGAGCAAGTTTCTCAACCTCCTGCATTTCCCTATCTGTAAGATAGGATGATAATAGCTACTGTACAGGAAAGCTGCAAGAGTGTGAGAGTTTAATGAGGCTGTATGGGGACAAAGTCTGCCCCAAAGTCTGAAAGAGGAGCAGTTGTATCTTATCCACAGTGTCATTTGCATTTTCGCAGTTTATAACTTTGAAGAAAAGTTATGGGGAAAAAGTAAGTAAGAAAAACAAAAACCCCTTAGTACATGTTTTCTGTAAATACAACTACTATCTTCTATTTTGCTTGCAAGTGGTGTGGAGGGGCCACTACACAGGCTCACAACAGAGGAACAGAGCCATGTGCAATTGATGATAGAGCCAGTACATGGTAAAGTGACCACATGGACTTGGCAAGGTTTCTGAGCTGGCACTGATTCCCCTCTGTTCTAAGAAGCCTGGGATTGAGGCTCTGAAAGGGTAAATAAGCTCTGGAGTCACTGGTAAATCTAATATCATTACACTAAAACTAATTCAATATTTTAAAATTATTCCTTGATTTAAAAAAATAATATTTGCCTCTCCTCTGCTCACCTTGTTGTACAGAAGTGGGTGATTGTATAGCACCCACTGAACAGTTCTGACAAGCCTCAGTTACTGTAGCTCTATAACACAATTAAATCTACAATTTAATTTGTAGGCTCTCAATTTCCATTGGATTTCTCTTCAAGTGGAGCATTTTCCCTGTATTTAATAAATGTAAGTGCCACTTCCACCCCCCTCCACACCCCATGTAAAAAAATTGTCATGTAAATGACAAAAAACATCCAATTTTGATTTATTTAAATTAAATATTTTTTATTTTTCTGAGCATTACTTAACATATTAAATACTTAAAATTTTCAATATTTATTTGGAATCTGTATAGAGTATATGTTATATTTCAAAATGTACTTTAAGAACGGATTAATATTTAAGAAACTAAACCTCCAGATTATACTTCAATTTGGCAGAAGCAATATTTATTCTCTCAATATTTGGATTTAGCTTACATTTTTTCTCTCTCTATAGGCACTTTTGGCAGTTAAAAATTGAATGTTATAGCAAGATACAGTACAAAAATAGAGAAGTGGATTTGTAAATGCTGGTTATTCAAAACAATATATTGGTTTTGAATGTATTGATTTTAATATTTTCAACATTTGGGGAAATTGATTTTTTCTCAACATTTTTAGTAGTACATTAACTTGTGTCAGATTCAAGATAAATCAGAAATTCAATAACAATAAGAACTAGTGTAATGAAAGAAATGTAGCTATTTGAGGAAGAGATCTATTTCAATACTTTATGAATATGCAACCAAAAAATGCTGTTCCCTTTGTAGACCTTCAGCACTTTCTCCACCAAACCTTCAGAACCTTAGTAACATACAAATTTCTTATTACCTTCCATTGATCTATGACTCAAAAACAAAAATTATGGCCTAATGTGTGCTGATTTCTATAAGTTAGTTATTTTGACCTTATGAATAAGAGTTCAGAAATTACTTACCCTTTAACTTTTTGAAATATGTAATGTAAACACGCAAAAAGAAATGCTTGAGCAAATATATTACTCTTAGAGTTTAAATCTCAAGTTTAAATCTCTTAAATAAGTCCACTGAGGGGAACTTATTGTCATATACCCAAATATTATTCTATACTCTTCCTATAAGGTCAGGTGTAGCAATTTGCTTACATAAACACAAAAAATGCATATTCATATTCATGGTCCTCTGTGTTGTTAAAATTGTTCTTACTAAATATTGCATGAATACAGAAGATTGTTTTTTAAATATGTATAAGAAGAAACAATAATATGAGGAACAGTCACATATCCTCAACTAGTTTAAGTAGAAGAATAGTATCTACAAATACTACTCAGCTATAAAAAAGGATGAAATCTTGCCATTTGTGACGATATGTATGGATCTTTAGAGTAACATGCTAAGTGAAATGATTCAGACAAAAAAAGACAAGTACTAGAGGATTTCACTCATACATGGGGTAAAAAAAGGAAAGTAATAAGTGAACAAACAAACAAACTCATAGACCCAGACAACAACATGGTGAGTACCGTAGGGGAAGGGGGGCAAGAGATAGTAAAGGCAAAGGGGGGTCAAACATATAGTGAGAGAAGAAAACTAGACTCTGAGTGATGAGAACACAAGGCAGTATAAAGATGTTGTATTATAGAATTATATACCTAAAACTTTTTTCCCATTTTATTTATTTTTTTAAATTATATTTCATTGATTATGCTATTACAGTTGTCCCATTTCTCCCCCATCATTCCCCTCTATGCTGAATACCCCCTCCCACCCACATCCCCCCTTTTAGTTCATGTCTATGTATCATAAGTTCTTTAGTTTCTACATTTCCCATACTATTCTTGCCTTCCCCCTGTCTATTTTCTACCCACCGTCTATGCTACTTATTCTCTGTACCTTTTCCCCCTCACTCCTCCTTCCCCTCCCCTGTTGCTAAACCTCCATGTAATCTCCATTTCTGTGTTTCTGTTCTTGTTTCAGTTGTTTGCTTAGTTTGCTTTTGTTTTAGATGTGGTTGTTAATATCTGTGAGTTTTCTGTCCTTTTACTGTCCTATTTTTTATCTTCTTTTCTTAGATAAGTCCCTTTAACATTTCATATAATAAGGGCTTGGTGATGATGAACTCCTTTGACTTGACCTTATCTGAGAAGTGCTTTATCTTCCCTTCCATTCCAAATGACAGCTTCGCTGGATAGAGCAATCTTGGATGTAGGTCCTTGACTTTCATGACTTGGAATACTTCTTTCCAGCCCCTTCTTGCCTGTAAGGTCTCTTTTGAGAAAACAGCTGACAGTCTGATGGAACTCCTTTGTAGGTGACTGTCCCCTTATCCCTTGCTGCTTCTAGAATCCTCTCCTTCATTTTAATCTTGGCTAATGTAATTCTGATGTGCCTTGGTGTGTTCCTCCTTGGGTCCACCTTCTTTGGGACTCTCTGAGCTTCCTGGACTTCCTGGAAGTCTATTTCCTTTGCCAGATTAGGGAAGTTCTCCTTTATTATTTGTTCAAATAGGTTTTCCACTTGGTGCTCTTCCTCTTCCCCTTCTGGTACCTCTGTAATTCAGATGTTGGGACATTTAAAGATGTCCTGGAGGTTCCTAAGCCTCTCCTCATTTTTTTGAATGTTTGTTTCTTCCTTCTGGTCCACTCCATTGATCTGAGTCCCAGTTTTCCTCCCATGTCTATTGATTCCCTGTGCATTTCCCTTCATTTCACTTATTGTAGCCTTCATTTGTTCATCTAATTTGTGACCAAAATCAACCAATTCTGTGAGCTTCCTAATCACCAGTGCTTTGAACTGTGCATCTGATAGGTTGGCTATCTCTCGGTTGCTTAGATGAATTAGCTCTGGGGCTTTCATCTGTTCTCCTGTTTGAGCCATTTTATTTTTGGTCTGGTCGCAGCTATTATGTAGTGAGGAGTAGAGCCTTAGGTGTTCACCAGGGCGGGGCAAACCACTTGCTGGGTTGTGATGCTGGATGTGGGGGTGGGGCCCAAAAGGGAACAATGGTTCTTGCTCCATTCTCTCTCAGATTCCAGTCCCTTCTGCTGCTTTCCCCAAGCAAATTGGGCCCTTCTGGTACTAATTTCCATGTGGGTGGGCTTCTATACATTATAGGACCCTGTGGGTCTCTCTAACAAACTCTCCTGTGAGGCTGAGATTCTCTCCCGGCACCGCAACGCCCACAAGTGTTTTCAATCAGTGCTTTTAGGCTTTGTTTCCCAGTGCTGGGGCCCTGCGTTGTGCAGTCTGTCTTGCTGCCCATTTTCACCTGGTTTATCTGCATGCAAATGTGTGACCACAGTCAGCGGCCATGTGTGCCTTGCTTAGTTTGCTCGTTGCCTCCCCACACCTGGTAACTGCCACCTATGCGCCTGGGGTGTGCCAACAACTGCCTGTGCACCTGGGACCACTAGCCCCGGCTTTTTCCTGCTGTAACCCCTCTCCACCGGCCGCCAACTCCACCCTTCTTACCAGTCTTGGTGAATCATTGTCGGACTTCCATACAATTCAATTTTCTATCTGTTCTGGTTGAGTTTTTTTGTTCTATATTTTTGTTGTCCTTAATCTTGGTTGTGAGAGGAGGCACAGTGTGTCTACCTACGCCTCCATCTTGGCCAGGTATATACCTGGAAATTATATAGTGTTATTAACTACTGTTGCCAAAATAAATGTAGTTAAATTTAAAAAAATAATATCTATGAGAATCTCTATGAGAATCACTCTGAGCTCAATCCTATTGCCTCTCCACTCAGAGGTAACTTTCTGATTTTTACAAAAATTTGTTGACTATATTGAGATGACATTGGTTAATAAAACTATATAGGTTTCAGGTACATAATTCTGTAATACATCATCCATATATTGTGCATTCACTACTCCAAGTCAAATCTCCTTCCGCTACTATTCATCTCCCCTTCCTTCTTCTACCTCACCCACCCTTTCCCTCTGATAATCACCATACTGTTGTTGTCTATGAGTGTTTTTTTAATCTCTTCACCTTTTTCACCCAGCTCCCAACCTCCTCCCCTCTGACAGCTGTCAGTCTGTTCTCTATATCTACGAGACAGTTTCTATTTTCTTTGTTAGTTTATTATGTTGATTAGATTCCACATATAAGTGAAATCATATGGTATTTGTCTTTCCCTGACTAGCTTATTTCACTTAGCATACTGTTCTCCAGGTCCATCCATGACATCAGAAAAGGTAAATTTTTCTCTTATTTTAGCCAAATAGTATTCCATTGCATCAAAAAAGGCATCAAAATCAATGAGGTCCAAAACTGCTTTCAGCAGTTGAAGAAATGTCTCAATGGCTTAATTGCACCAAATGGAGAGTACTTTGAAAGTTACTGAAGTTTAAACATTTAAGAATAAATACACATTTTTAATAAATACATTCTGGTTTTCTTTGGGTCCCCCATCATAGTTTCAGAAGTGGAGTCAATGGGCCATAAGGCAGTTCCTTTTTTAAGTTTTTGAAGCAACTCCATACTATTTTCCACAGTGGTTGTGCATTTCCACCAAACATGCATGGCAGTACTGTTTTCTCTATATCCTCACCAACACTTTTTTGCTGATTTAGAGAATTTTCTGATAGTTTACTACAGATATTAATATCCCTAAAAATAAAATTGTTAAATTTTACCTGATTTTGAAACTTTATGCCTTGACCATACTGTACACATTTTTCTGCAATTTCTTTTTTGAAAAAGAGCATTATGTTTCAGAGATTTGTGCATGGTGTTATATGTGCAACTGTATTTCATCTGTTTACTTTGCTAAGATCTATTCCATAGTATGAATATGCCACAGTGTTATAATTCCACACTACTGTTGATTTTTATGTGGGGTGGGTCCCAGTTTGATAACATTACAAAAATATTTAGTACAAATATGAACATTTAGAATTTCTGTGATTTAATTTTTTATTGTTTATGATATCACAGTTGTCCCAATTTTTCTCTCTTCCACCCAGATTGCACTCCCACCCCCACAATCAATCCCCACCCTATTGCCTATGTCCATGGGTCATGCACACAGGTTCTTTGACTAATCCTTTCACCTTCTTTCAACCAGCCCCCACCTCCTTCCTCCTCTCTTACATCTGTCAGTCTGTTCCATGTTTTTATGTCTCTGATTCTATTTTACTAATTAGTTTATTTTGTTAATTGGATTCCACTTATAAGTGAGATCATATAGTATTTGTCTTTCACTGACTGGCTTATTTCATTTCATAGTCTCCAGTTCTATCCATGCTGTTACAAAAGGTAAAGATTCCTTCCTTTTTACTGATGTGCAGTATTCCATTTTGCAAATGTACCACAGTTTTTTAAGACACTCATCTACTGATAGGCACTTAGGCTATTTCCAACTCTTGGCTACTATAAAGAGCACTGCCGTGAACATAAATGTTCATAAGTTCTTTTGAATTGGTGTTTCAGGATTCTAAGGGTATATTTCCAGTAGTGGAATTGCTGGGTGAGAAGGCAGTTCCTTTTTTTTTTTTTTTTTTCCAGGAAATTCCATACTGTTTTCCGCAGTGGCTGCACCATTCCGCATTCTCACTAAGAGTGTTTTAGGGTTCCCTTTTCTCCACATACCCTCCAGCACTTGTTTGTTGATTTATTAACAAGAGCCATTTTGGCAGGTGTGAGGTGTTATCTTGTAATTTCTTTATTTTATTTTATTTATATTTTAATTGTTGTTTAAATACAATTCTCTTAATTTTCCTTGCAACACTCCTCCTGTCCCCAGACACCCCCATATCCCATCCTTGATCCTAACCACCTTTGGTTTTGTCTGTGTGTCCTTTATACATGTTCCTGAAAACCCTTTCCCCTTTGCCCCCATTATTGCCTTCTACCTCTCCTCTCGCTACTGTCAGCTTGTTCTTAATTTCAGTGTGGTTATATTTTGCTTGCTTGTTTGTTTTGTCAATTAGGTTCCACTTATAGGTGAGATCATATGGGATTTGTCTTCCACCTCCTGGCTTATTTCACTTAGCAAAATGCTCTCCAGTTCCATCCATGCTTCACAAAGGATAGGAGCTCCTTATTCGTTCTGCTTCATAGTATTCCATCCTGTAAATATACCATCGGTTTCGGATCCATTCATTTACTGATGGGCACTTAGGTTACTTCCAGCACTTGGTTATTGTAAATTGTGCTCCTGCGAACATTGAGGTGGATAGATTTGTTTGGATTGGTGTTTCAGCATTCTTAGGGTCTACTACCAGCAATGGATTGCCAGCTCAAAAGGCAGTTTCACCTTTTGTTTTTGAGGAAATTCCATATGTTTTCCATGGTGGCTGTACCAGTCTGCCTTTCCACCAACAGTGCACTAGGGTTCCCTTTTCTCCACAACCTCTCCAACACATGTTGTTTGTCAACTTGTTTATGATGGCCATTCTTAATGGTGTGAAGTGGTATCTCATTGTGGTTTTAATTTGCATTTCTTTCATGGCTAGTGATGCTGAGCCTCTTTTCATATGTCCCTGGAACCTCTGTATGCCCTCCTTGAAGAAATGTCTGTTCATTTCCTTTGCTCATTTTTTAATTGGGTTGTTTGTCTTCCTGGAGTGGAGTCATGTGAATTCTTTATGTATTTTGGAAATCAAACCCTGGTCCAAGGTATCATTGGCAAATATGTTTTCCCATATGGTAGGTTCTCTTTTCATTTTGATGATGTTTTCTTTAGTTATACAGAAGCTTTTTATTTTGATGAGATCCATTTATTTATTCTTTCCTTTATGTCCCTAGCTGTAGGGAATATATCTGTGAAAATAGCGCTGCATGGAATATCTGGGATTTTCCTGCCTATGTTCTCCCCTAGGGCTTTTATTGTGTCATGACTTATGTTTAAATCTTTCATCAACCTTGAATTTATTTTTGTGTATGGTGTAAGTTGGTGATCAAGTTTCATTTTTTTGTGTGCAGCTGTCCAGCTCTCCCAACACCATCTGTTGAAGAGGCTATTTTTATTCCATTTTATGCTTCTACCCTCTTTGTCAAACATTAATTGACCATAGAGACTTGGGTTTATTTCTGGGCTCTCTATTCTCTTTCACTGATCTATGTGTTTGTTCTTAGGCCATTGCCAGTCTGTTTTAATTACAATGGCCTTGCAATGTAGCTTTATACCAGGTATTGTGATCTCTCCTACTTTGTTCTTCCTTCTCCAAATTGCGTCAGCTATCTGTAGTCCTTTATGGTTCCAAATAAATTTTTGAAATGTTTGTTCTCTATCTGTGAAATATTCCATTTGTACTTTAATAGATATTGCATTAAATCTATAAATTGGTTTGGGTAGTATGGCCATTTTAATTATGTAAATTCTTCCAATCCATGAACATAGTATTTGCTTCCATTTGTTTGTGTCTTCCTTAATTTCTTTCTTCAGTGTTGTGTAGTTTTCTGAGTCCAGATCTTTTACCTCCTTGGTTAGGTTTATTCCTAGGCACTTTGTTTTTCTTGTTGCTATATCAAATGAGATTTTTTTCCTGATTTCTGTTTCTGACATTTCATTGTTTGTGTACAAAAATGTCTTTGATTTCTGAATATTGACTTTGTATACCACTTTTTCCAAATTCACTCATTAGGTCAATTAGTTTTTTGGTGGAATCTACAGAGTTTTCCATGCACACTATCATGTCATCAGGAAAAAAATGACAGTTTTGTTCCTACTTTCCAATTTGGATGCCTTTTATTATTTTTTCTTGTGTATCACTTTGGCTAGGACTTCTAATACTATGTTGAATAGAAATGGTAAAAGCGGACATCCTTGTCTTGTTCCTGATCTTAATGGGATAGACTTTAGTTTTTGCTCATGGATTATGATGTTGGGTGTCGGTTTCCCATACATGGCTTTATTATATTGAGGAACGATCCCTCTATTCCCACTTCAGTTAGTGTTTTTATCATAAATGTGTGCTGTACCTTATAAAATGCTTTTTCTGCACCTATTGATCTGATCATGTGATTTTTTCTTTTTCTTTGTTTTATTACATGTATTGATTTGCAAATATTATACCATCCTTACTGCCTTGGGATGAACCCCACTTGGTCATGGTGCATGATCTTTTTAATGTATTGCTGCATGTGGTTTTCTAGTATCTTCCTGAGGATTTTAGTGTCTATGCTCATCATCAATATTGGCCTGATGTTTTCTTTCTTTCTTTTGTCTTTATCTGGTTTTAGAATTAAGATGATGCTGGCTCCACAAAAAGAGTTAGTGGTGTTCCCTCTTCTTAGATATTTTGGAGTAGTCCGAGGATAGGGGCTACCTCTTAAACGTTTTTGTAAAATTCTCCTGTGAAACCTTCTGGTCCAGGGCTTTTGTGTGCTGGGAGTTTTTTGATTACTGCTTTGACTTCAGCAGCTGTTATTAGTGTGTTCCGACTTTCTGCTTTTTCTTCATTCAGTTTTGAAAGATTATATTTTTATAGAAATTTGCCCATTTCACTCAGGCTTTCAAATTTTTTTGTTATGCATCTATTCATAGAAATTTCTTACAATCTTTTGTATCTCTGTGGTGCCGGCTGTAATCTCTCCTCTTTCATTTCTAGTTTTGTTTACTTAGGTCCTCTCTCTTTTGTTCTTGATGAGTCTGCTTAAAGATTTGTCAATTTTGTTTATCTTTTGAAAGAACCAGTCTCAGGATTTGTTGATTTTGGAATTGTTCTTTTAATGTCTACATCTTTTAATTCTGGTCTGACTTTGGTTATTTCCTTTCTTCTACTTGCTCTGGGCTTTGTTTGTTATTGTTCCTCCAGTTCTTCTAGATTTAGGGTTAGGCTGTTTATTTGAAATCTTTCTACAATTTTTAGATAGAAAAGTAAGAACATCCCTCTCAAGACTGCCTTTGCTGTGTCCCATACATTTTGGACTGTTGTGTGTTCATTTTTGCTTGTTTCCAGAAAATTTTTGATTTCTTACTTTTCTCATTATTAACCCATTCATTGTTTAATAACATGTTATTCATTCTCCATTAATTTAAATATTTTTGAGGTTTTTGCCTTGGGGTTAGTGTCTAGTTTCAAGCCCTTGTGGTCCCAAAACTGCTTGATATAATTTCACTTTTATTGAATTTGTTGAGGCTTGTTTTGTGTCCCATCATGTGCTATAGCTTTAAAAATGTTCCACGTGAATTTGAAAAGAATGTGTACTTTTCTTCTTTGGGATAAATGGTTATATATATAATTTCTTAACTGATTATATATATAATATATATAATCGATATCCTTGTTGACACTTTGGAAAATCTATCCATTTTGGACAGTGGGGTGTTAAAATCCCTTTGTTTAAGTGTGTTGCTGTTTGTCTTTCTTAAAATCCTCCACAATTTTTCTTACGTGTTTAGGTGCTCCTATTTTGGGTGCATATATGTTTACAATGTTTGTCTTCTTGATGGATTCTTCTCTTGAACATTATGAAATTTCCTTCTTTGTCTCTTTTTATGGTTTTTGTTTTGAAGTCTATTTTGTCTGATATAAGTGTTGCTAAATCAGCTTTTTGTTCCCACCCATTTGCTTGGAATATTTTTTTCAACCTTTCACTTTCAGTCTGTGCAGGTCTTTTTTTTTCTGATGTGGGTCTCTTGTAGGCAGCATATATGCAGGTCATTTTTTCTCATCCATTCAGCTACCCTATGTCCTTTGATTAGAGTATTTAATCCTTTAACATTTAAGGTTATTAGTTATAAATGAGGTCATATGGTATTTGTCTTTTACCAACTGGCTTATTTCACTTAGCATAACACTCTCCAGTTCCATTCATGCTGTTGCAAAAGGTAGGACTTGCTTCTTTCTTTATGTTATGTAGTATTCCATTGTGTACATGTACCACAGTTTTTTAATCTACTCATCTAATGATAAGTACTTGAGCTGTTTCTAACACTAAGCTATTGTAAATAGTGCTGCTATGAACATAGGGGTGCATGATGTCTTTTGAATCAGTGTTTCAGTATTCTTAGGGTGTAGTACCAGCAGTGGAATCACTGGGTCAATTTAATTTTTTGAAGAAATTGCATAGTGTTTCCTACAGTGGCTGCGCCAATCTGCATTCCCACCAACAATGCATGAGGGTTCCCTTTTCTCCATACCTTTGCCAGCACTTGTTGTTTCTTGGTTTATTAATGATAGCCATTCTGATAGGTGTAAGGTGATATTGCATTGTGGTTTTAATTTGCATCTCTCTGATGGTTAGTGAGGTTTAGCATCTTTTCATATGTCTATGAGCCATCTGTATTTCCTACTTGGAGAAGTGTCTATTCAGATCCTTTGTCCTTTTTTAATTGGATATTTTGTCTTTCTGGTGTCAAGTCATATGGGTTCTTTATATATTGTGGAGATCAAACACTGGTCAGATGTTATCATTGGCAAATATGTTCTCCTATACAGTTGGTTACATTTCATTTTGATGATGGTGTCTTTAGCCATGCAGAAGCCATTTTGTTTTATACAGACCCATTTGTTTTTTTTCCCTTTATCTCCCTTGTCCTAGGAGATATATTGACAAAAAATATTGCTATGTGTGATATTTGAAATTTCCCTGCCTATGTTCTCCTCTAGGACTTTTTTGTGTCATGACTTATATTTAAGTCTTTTATCCATTTTGAATTTATTGCAGTGTATGGTGTAAGTTGGTGGTCTAGTTTCATTTTTTTTTTTTTTTTGCATGTACCAGTACAGTTCTCACAACACCATTTATTGAAGAGGCTATTTTTACTCTACTGTATGCTCATGCTCCTTTCAAACATTAATTGATCATAGAGACTTGGGTTTATTTCTGGGTTCTTTATTCTGTTTCATTGATATACATGTCTGTCCTTATGCCAGTACCAGACTCTTTTAATTACAGTGGCCTCGTAGCACAGTTTGATGTTGGGTATTGCAATCTCTTCTACTTTGTTCTTCTTTCTCAAGACTTCTGAGGCTACAGGGTCTTTTTTTGGCTGTGTATAAATTTTTGAAATATTTGTTTTAGATCTGTGAAATATGCCATTAGTACTTTAATAGGAATTACATTGAATCTACAGATTGCTTTGGGTAGTATGGACATTTTAGTGATGTTAATTCTGCCAATCCATGAACGTGGTATATGCTTCTAATGATTTGTATCTTCCTTAATTTCTTTCTTCAGTGTTCTTTAGTAGAGTGAGTGCAGGTCTTTTACTTCTTTGGTTAAATTTATTCCTCGGTACTTTATTTTTCTTGTTGCTATAGTAAATGGGATTTTCCCCTTAGTTTCTCTTTCTCATATTTCATTGTTGGTGTACAAAAATACCACAAATTTCTGAATATTGGCTAAGTATCCTGCTATTTTGCCAAATTCACTTATTACATAGAGTGGTTTTTGGTGGAGAATATAGGGTTTTCTATGTACACTATCATGTCATATGAAAACAATGACAGTTTTACTTCTCCTTTCCCATTTGGATGCCTTTTATATCTTTTCTTTTCTGATTACTGTGGCTAGAACTTCTAGTACTATGTTGGATAAGAGTGGTGAAAGTGGACACCCTTGTCTTGTTCCTAATCTTAAGGGAAATATTTTATTTTTTGCTCATTGAATATACTGTAGGTGTCAGGTTTCTCATCTATGCCTTTTATTATATTGAGGTACACTCCTCTATTTTCACTTTGCTGAGTGTTTTTATCATAAATGGGTGCTGGGTTTTATCAAATCTTTTTTCAGTATCTATTGATGTGATCATGTGATTTTTTTCCTTCATTTTGTTTATGTGGTTTATTACACTTTTTGATTTATGAGTATTCTATCATCTTTACATCCTTGGGATGAATCCCACTTGATCATGGCATATGATCCTTTTAATGTATTTCTTAGTCCAGATTGCCAACATTTTGTTAAGGATTTTAGCATCAATTTTCATCAGTGATATTGGCCTATAGTTTTATTTCTTTGTTGTATCTTTACCTGTTTTGTATTTATTCTATTTATTTTTTAAAATTATTTTATTGTTGTTTAATTAGAGTTGTCTGCATTTCCCCCCACCACTACACCCCACCCCAGCCAAACCCACCTCCCTCCCTTACTTTCACCCTCCCCCTTGGTTTTGACCATGTGTCTTTTATAGTAGTTCCTGAAAACACTTCCCCACTGTCCCCTTCCACCTCTCCTCTGGCTATTCTTAGATTGTTCTTAATTTTAATGTTTCTGGTTATATTTTGTTTGCTTTTTTGTTTTGTTGATTATATTCTAGTTAAAGGTGAGATCATATGGTATTTATCTTTCACCACCTGGCTTATGTCACTTAGCATAATGCTCTCCAGTTCCATGATGCTGTCACAAAGGGTAGGAGCTCCTTTTTTCTCCCTGCTGTGGAGTATTCCATTGTGTAAATATGATCCACTTTTTGATCCACTTATTTTACTGATGGGCACCTAGATGGCTTCCAGCACTTGGGTATTGTAAATTGTGTGCTCTGAACAATGGGGTGCATAGGTTCTTTTGGATTGGTGTTTCAGGGTTCTTAGGATATAATCCCAGCAGTGGAATTGCCTGGTGAAACATCAATTCCATCTTTAGTTTTCTGAGGAAATTCCATACAGTTTTCCACAGTGGCTGCACTAGTCTGCATTCCCACCAACAGTGCACTAGGGTTCCCTTTTCTCCACATCCTCTTCAACACTTGTTTCTTGATTCATTTATGATGGCCTTTCTGAATAATGTGAAGTGGCATCTCATTGTTTTTTACCTGACTTTGAAATTAGGATGATACTGGCCTCATGAAAAGTGTTTGGGAGTCTTCCTTCTTCTTGAATTTTTTGGAGTAGTTTGAGAAAATAGGAGTTAGTTCTTCCTTAAATGTCTGGTAAAATTAATCTCTGAAGCCATTCAGGACTTTTGTGTGCTGGGAATTTTTTTATTACTGCTTCAATTTCACTAGCTGTTGTTGGTCTATTCAGGCCTTCTGTTTCTTCTTGATTCAGTTTTGAAAGATTTTATGTTTCTAGAAAGTTGTCCTTTTTGCTCTGGTTGTCCAATTTCTTGGCATATAGTTATTCACAGTTATTTCTTACAATCCTTTATGTATCTGTGATATCAGTTGTAACTTTTCTTTCATTTCTGATTTTTTTCATTTTGGTTGTGTCTCTCTCTTTTTTTAATGAATCTGGTTAAAGTTTGTCAACTTTGTTTATTTTCTCAAAGAATCAGCTCCGTCATTTATTGATCCTTTGAATTATTCTTTTAGTCTCTATGTCATTTAAATCTTCCCTGATTTTGATTATTTCCTTCCTTCTACCCTCTCTGGGCTTTGGTTGTTGTTTTTCCTCTAGTCTTGTATATGTAGGGTTTAGTTGTTTGTCTGAGATTTTTCTATCTTTTTTTTAGGTAGGCCTGTATCCATAAGAACTTCCTTCTCAGGACTGCCTTTGTTGTGTCTTATAGGTTATGGTTGTTGTGTGTTCATTTTTATTTGTTTCCACATGCTTTTTGATTTCTTCCTTGATATCATTGTTTACCCATTCATTATTTACTGACATATTATTTAGTCTCCTTGTATTTGAATGTTTTTGAAGTCTTTTTCCTTGAGGTTGGTTTCTAGTTTCAATTCATTGTGATATGATCACATGCTTGATATGATTTCAATTTTCTTGAATTTGTTAAGGCTTGTTTTATGTACTAGCATGTGGTCTACCTTTGAAAATGTACCATGCACATTTGAAAAGAATGTATACTTTGCTCTTTGGGGTGAAACATTCTGTATTTATCAATTAAGTCCATTCTATCTAAAATGTCGTTCAGTGCCATAACATCCTTGTTGATGTTTTGTTTGGAAGATTTATCCATTGTTGACATTGGGGTTTTAAAATCCCCTACAATGACTGTGTTGTTATCAATATCCTTCTTGAGGTCTTCCTAGATTTTCTTTATATATTTAGGTGCTCCTGTGTTGGGTGCATATATGTTTACATGGGTTATATCCTCCTGTTGGACTATTCCTTTAGGTATTTTGTAGTGACCTTTGTCCCTGCCCTGCACGCCTCAGCTCCCCTTTTAAAAAGTCTCTCCAGCACTCCCAGTGCAGCACTGAGTCACTCTCCAGCTTTCCTCACATACCCCCTCTCCAAAAAGCCAAAAGTCTCTCACTGTCATGGCTGGTCAGGGCCTGCCTTCTCCACCTGACCCAGGTGCTGATAGAATCCTTCTCTCTCTGCTGCTCTCCTGCTGCAGCTATGGGTATGCTGCTTGCTGTGCATATGTGTAGCCTGGATCTCCTTGACTTTGTATATCCAAGTCACTCCTGGCCCAGGTCTGGAGGTTCCCTGCCCTGGGAGGGGCAGGAGCCACAAAGCTGTAACCTCTGATCAGGCTCTCCGTGGCTGCAGGAACCATGCATGGGATATTTCCCCTTCAACCTATAAAGTCCTACCACCCTTTGTGAAGCATTTACTGTACTCCTTGGCTTCCAAATATCATATCAGCTAAGATTCTGTTGAATGTTCAGGGGTTTTGTTGGAAGGTCATCCAAGTGTCAGAGTTGGGAGCAAGAGCAGGTGGACTCAGCTTCCATCTACTTGGCCTCCATCTTCTTTCCTCTTTATGATTTTTAAAAACTGATCTCCATGTTTTTCTCAGATCTCACCAGTTTTTCTATTAATGTCCTTCTTCTGTTATGAGAGCCAATCTAGGATACCATGTTTTACTTAATTATCATATCCTATTAGTTTCTTGTGGCCTATGAAAGTTTCAAAGTATTTCCTTATTTTTTATGACCTTGAGAGTTTTAAGTAGTGATTGGCTATTTTTGTAGCCTGTCTCTCACTTTGGGTTTTTCTCATGTTCTCTCCACAGTTAGATTGAGGTTATGGGTTTGGAGGAAAAATTTTCACAAACATAAAGAGCTCTTCTTATCACATGTTATCAAGGAATACATGACATTATCAACATGACTAATAACTGGTCATATTAACCTAGCTCACTTGTTTAAAGGAACATTGTTATAAAGTTATTATTTTTCTCCTTTCTAGAATGTTTTTTGGAAGTGAATTAGTAAGACCAGGCCACACTCAGTGGTGGATGGAGAGTGAAGTAGAAGAATTATTAATCTCCAATTCCTAGAATGGAGAGCATCTAGGTAATAATATTTGGAATTCTTCTGTAAGAGATTTGTCTCTTCTCCATAATTTATTTATTTACTCAATTACTTATTTATATCATTAAAGACTCTTATTTTTTATAGTTTTGGTTATGATCCAATACTAGATTATTTATATTGTTTGCTAAAATGTTCCAGCTCTGGCCATTGGAAACTCCTTCAAGTTAATTACTGTGTCTCTTTTGATGTGTCCTCACACTTTTTTTTTTAAATGCTACCCTACTTTCTGGTACCAAAAGGTGCCCAGGTTCATTTTTAAAAATTTTATTTATTCATTTTTAGGAAGAGGTGAAGGGAGGGAGAAAGAGAGACAGAGAAACATTGATGTAAGAAACATCGATCAGTTCCCTCTCATACATGCCCCAATGATGACATTTTGGTTTGCAGGAAGATGCCCAACCAACGGAGCCACTCCAGTTAGGGCTCCAGGTTCATTTTGTATCTCCCTACCACAGCCCTAGATTTAGCCATTTTTAGTAGCTCTGGTTCTTTTTTGGTTATTACTAACAAGGATAGATGCTCTGGATTTGCTTTTAGCTACCATGGTATCATGGTTCTAGGCCCTGTCAGCAGACATAGTTAGAAAATATATTCATTCAAATATATATACATATTTATTGTTGTTTCTTTCTCTACCCATCTATACTTAAGCTAAACATGAGTTCATTTTGCTGTCTCCAACTGTAATTCATTACTCCATGGATCATTCTAACCCTCCGCTATTGCATATCAATTACTTCTCTCACCAAGAGTGAGAAATTTGCCTCCCCCCATCAACTATCCATTCATTTATTTGTTCACCTCCAGTATACACGTGAAGTGGTTTGAAAATTGTTAACCTTCACTCTGCAAGAAACAAATTAACACGCTAGTGTACAGTGCTTGCATACAGTTCCTTTTGTCTTTAACCTTACAGTTAGTTCCCAGTCAAAATTGTTCAGTCAGAGTCACTCAAGAAACCAGATGGACTCAGTGGGGCAAGGGGCAAGGTTTATTAGCAGGGAATAAGAGGGGAAAGTGGAGCCAACTAAGGGAGGTTGAGACTCATGGGGGAAAGTGGGCCAACCTAGGGAGGTTGGGGAGCCAACCAAGGGAGGTTAAGACTTGCTTGGTTGATCTTAGGGCAGAATTTTTAAGCACAAAAACCCACAAAAGGTAACTGGTTGGGGTGTCAGAGTCTGATTGGCTAGAGTTGGTTGCTGGGTGCCATTTCTGCTGACCATTGTTTTTCATACATCTCATTGACCTTGGGAGAAAGCTGTATCCTGTTTTGCCAGATAGGCTGACCCCAGACCCCAATCTTGGGGCATCTGTTTGTCCTTGGTAGGGTCAGCAGGCAGTTTCCCAGGCAGGCATTTTCCCAGGTTACAGTTTCCCATGGTGTAATTTCCCGCCTGGTGATTTTCCATTCCTCCTAGGTCTGCCTAGGTCAGGCAAAAATGTTGTTTTCCAGTTATTTAGATCATTTTTTCCCCTAGTATCATCAGTGATATATGTTTTAGCCCTGTTATATTAATTTATCACAGCCTACATTCCAACACTGGGGTTCATTCTTTGTGTGGTACATTTCTGTAGGTTTTGAAGAATGCATAGAGACATATATCTACCATCTCAGTACCCTATGGAACAGATTCATCACCCTAAAACTTCTACGTATCCACTCCCATTTCCCCAGTCCTTAGTGTATTAATTTCTTAGGGTTGCTGTAACAAATTACCACAAACTGGGAGGCTTAAAATAACAAAAATATATTTTCTCACAATTATGGAGTCCAAAATATGAAATAAAAGTGTTTGCATGTTCGATTCCTTTTGGAGGCTGTAAAGGAGAATTTATTCCATGCTACTCTCTTAGCTTCTCTGGTGGCCATCAACAACTTTTGGTATTCCTTGGTTAAAGCTGCATAACTCCAATCTCTACCTATGAGTTCCTATGTCTTTCTTGTCCTTGTGTCTGCACCTATGTATCTCAAATCACCTTCTCCTTTCTCTTCTAAAGACACTAGTCTTTGGATTTAAGCCTTACCCTAAAACCATACAGGGTGATTTTGTCTCCAGATCCTTAACTTAATCATATCTGTGATACCTTATTTCCAAATAAGGTCACATTCAGAGTTGCTGGGGATTAAGACTTGAAAATATTATTGGGGGGGTCATGATGTGTGATGGTTAATTTATGTGTTAACTTGGCTGGACAGTGGGGTGCCCACATATTTGATAAAACATTATTCTAGGTGTCTATGGGGGTTTTTCTGGGTAAAATTAAAATTTGAATTAGTAGACTAAATATAGCAGATTGGTCATCCTAATAACAACAAGTATGGATCCTCAAATAATAAAGTACCTCTAAATATTTTTGAATAAAGCTAAATATACTTTGCTTCCCAACTTAATAATAAATTCTTCTGAAAGCAAAAGCTACAGCTGTTGAAGTAACAGTGGATGGATAGCAAATTAATTAAAGCCTGGTGATGAAATGTTAAATATCAAATACAGAGATCACCACTACTGTTGTCCTTTAAAATTTAGGATATTCATTATGACTAGTTTCATTATCAGGACCTCTTGAAGAGAGAGAACAGAGTATCTGGTAGGCTTGCCTTCTTTTTCTCCTTTAAACTCTTTATGGCTAATACAACACATGGATCAAAGATATAAATATAAATATTGTTTATCTCAAGTGAAATGCAAAGCTTTAATACAGATCTTCAGTATAACTTTTGTAAAATTAAGATAACAAACTTGCCATTTCATTTTTACTCTATTTACTCAGTCTCCATCTTCACCTTCTTTATAGTCATCCATTCCCATAAAGCCAGTACTTATAGATGGTACATTAATATATGTACCTGTACAGAGATAAGGTAAGTCAGGAAGGGTGCAAATTTTAAACTTAAACTAAATTTCAACTGGTGGAGTTCACCACTGGTATTGAAATTTAGGATAATATGGTAAACAAAAATTTGCTTAAATCAATTGCTGCTTTGAAAAATTATTTTTGGAATTTAGCAGGTGGTGCAAAAATCATAGAAAGTAATGGGAATTGAACTATAAAATGAAGCCATCAATTTTTGTATAAGTTCCTTTATTTTTATTTCTAGAGCAGTTGTGGAATTTGTTCTAAGGATCCTGTCAAAATTAAGAATGTGTACTTGCCTAGTGCTGCGATGTAAAAAAAGTGGTCCTGGGTAACATCTAGGAAGATGGAGAGTTGTATATAAAAATGGAGAAGAGAAAAACATTTACATACTAGTTACCAAAGAGTAACCCCAACATTTATGTAAGGCAAAAATAATAAAGTACAAAAGACCATTCAAAAATTGTTAGCTATGGAGCAAAGAGGATTTTTAAGGAAAATAGACAAGTACATGAGTTTAGAATATTGTACAAATACACTTCTTAAGAAGAGCACCTTTACCTGACATAGAGAAGAGGAGCTAGAAATAATTCTGAAAAACCTGCTTCTTTGAGAAGAAAAAAGCAAGGAAATTTGCAGAAAGGTTTCATCTAAATCAGGTTGTTTTATTAATGGAATAAATTTCAGTTACCTGGAAAATATATTCTTTTGAATCTCAATCAATATTTCTCTCAAAATAATATGAAATGGCTTTAAAGAATCAAGCAGGGCCATTTAGGTCACTGTAGCCCAAGAATGTCAGGACAGGACATGATCAGAAAATAATTCAAATAGCTCAAACTAAGAGGGTCATTGTATGCCTCCACCCCCTTGCTCTTCAAAGTAATTTTCTTTTTTTTTTCATAACTTATATATTTATTTCACAAAAATTTATTTTTGTTTTTATTATATTTTATTGATTATGCTATTACAGTTGTCCCATTTTCCCCCATCATTCCCCTCCATTCTGCACACCCCCTCCCACCCACATTCTCCCCTTAGTTCATGTCCATGTGTCATAAGTTCTTTAGCTTCTACATTTCCCACACTATTCTTGCCCTCCCACTGTCTATTTTCTACCCACTGTCTATGCTACTTATTCTCTGTACCTTTTCCCCTTCTCTCCTCCTTCCACTCCCCTGTTGCTAACACTCCATGTGATCTCCATTTCTGTGTTCCTGCTCCTGGTCTAGTTGTTTGCTTAGTTTGCTTTTGTTTTAGGTGTGGTTGTTAATATCTGTGATTGTTGTCTTTTTACTGCCCTATTTTTTATCTTCTTTTTCTTAGATAAGTCCCTTTAACATTTCCTATAATAAGGGCTTGGTAATGATGAACTCCTTTAACTTGACCTTATCTGAGAAGTGCTTTATCTTCCCTTCCATTCTAACTGACAGCTTTGCTGGATAGAGCAATCTTGGATGTTGGTCCTTGATTTTCATGACTTGGAATACCTCTTTCTAGCCCCTTCTTGCCTGTAAGATCTCTTTTCTAAATTATTTCTGTGATATCTCATTGTTTTTTCTGATTTTTAAATTTATTGGGGTAACATTGGTTAATAAAATTATATAGGTTTCAGATATATAATTCTATGATACATCATCTGTATATTGTATTGTGTGTTTACCACCCTAAGGCAAGTCTCCTTCCATTACTATTGATACCCTCTTCATCTCTTTCACCTCCCCCCAACCCCCTTTCCCTCTGGTAATCACCATACTGTTGTTTGACACTTTAACTCTGTCTATGAGTTATTTTTATTTGCTTAATCCCTTCATCTTATTCACCAAGACCACCAATCTCTCTCTTCTCTGACAGCTATTAGTCTGTTCCATGCATCCATGCCTCTGCTTAAATTTTCTTCATCAGTTTATTTTGTTCATTAGATTCCACATATAAGTGAAATCATATTGTTCTATTCTTTCTCTGACCAACTTATGTCACTTAGCATAATACTCTTCATTCACGCTGTTGCAAAAAGTGAGATTTTCTTTATTGTGGCTGAATAGTATTCCACTGTATAAATGTACCATAGCTTTTTGATTCACTCATGTACTGATGGGCATTTGGGCTATTTTGAGTTAGTGATTTTAGATCTATATCATTGCTGGTCATAGTCAAATTTAGCTATATTATTTATCTTTTAAAACATCAACATTTATGTACATGTCTTTCATTCTTCCGTTAACAAACTAGACCTTTTTCTTTGTTAAAATTTCCAACATAAGCAAAATAACTACCATATGGCCTTCAAATTCAATTCTAGAAGCTAAAGGAGACCATTAAAATCTACTTCTATAACCTAGAATTTCCGCAGTCTGGTTCTTAATCTTATTACAAGGATTTTTTGTTGTTGTTTAAAGATCAATAGTGTTCCACTTCTTAATCATTTTGAGATCAATATTAAATAACGAAAGCAGCTCTTAAAAACACAATTTAGCTATAAATTTTCACATAAAGTAGAATTGGAGTAAATTGATTATGTTCAAACCTCAGCAGTCTTCCTCAGTGTGTTTTATGATATTAAGCTATTACTGTTATATTTAACACTACATAAAGTGAAAGAACAAGGTAATAAATGTCTGCTACAGGGTTTATGAAAGCTAAAAGGATATGTTTTGCAGTAAATACACACTTGGGAAACTTATTGCTGTAAATTGCAGAAGGGCAAAATTATTTGGGAGGAGATTTAATCCTGTCAGTAATTCACTCTGCCCCTATAGGCATCAGTAAAAGCTTCTGTGGAACCAGTTAATAGCATTGGAAGTCATTGTGCTACTGAGAGTATCAAAAAAAAAAAAAAAAAAAAAAAAAAAAACCATGCAGTGCTATATTCTTCCAGTGTTAGATAATATGGAATATAAAACTATATAGGTAGAAGGTATGGTAGCCACTCCAAGAAGGCTAGGAATATATCAATAATATTTTGTTGGTTTGCATAGTTTTTGATTTCCAGAAGTTCAGAAGCTCAAATTTATATATTCTCTTTTCATGGCACTTCATTATAATTAAAATATATATTATCTAATTTGTAGCTTATTATCTGTTTTTTTCAAATAGATTTTAAGTTCCATGAGAACACGAGACATGGTCCATGTATGCCATCTTTATCAATGCATTGTTGATGTTTATTACTGTGTCTGACACATGGGGAACCGTCTATAATAGTCATTGAATAAACACAACAATTAAATACATGAGTTATTAATTAGTACAAATATAAAATTGAGAAAATTTATAAATAATCTATAAAATAGTACATTTAAAACATACAGCAAAATAATAAAGAGTCATAATAAGTCTCATTCCTTAGTCGTGAATTTTTGTACCTGGTCTCTTTAGGCCTGTTACCATTAAAAGATAGGCTCTATAATCACCTCAAGGTACTTAAGCAGGGCCGTGAGCCTTCAGACTATGCAAACCAGCAGCATATCCTTCACTCAGAAGTAGGAGCTGAAAAAGATTTTGCCTTTGGTTTGGAGAGGTTCTGAATGGGAGATATGCAGGAGTTAATTTACCCAGTACACTCAGGAACCACTACCACACATAATTTGCCCCAGCCCCCAACCCAAGGCAGATCTTGAGAGAAGAACCTGGTGCATTTATTTTATTCGGGAGGTTGTTCATAGCTACATGTAGGAGGAAGTGGAAAATGTGGGACAAGGGTGGAGAAATGCCGATAGAGGGTGCATTAAATAAGAGGTAACTGAGGTGAGAAACCGGGGCTCAGTCCTGCTAGGAACCCTCTGGGAAATATGACTGTCCCTGATTTGCAATGGATTGACATGATATTTTAACTTTACAATGGTGTGAAAGCTACACACATTTAGTAAAAATTGTACTTTGAATTTCGATCATTTCCCTGGGCTAGTGATGTGCAGTAAGATACTCTCTCATGATGCTGGGTAGTGAGCCACAATTCCCTGTCAGGCAACCAATCCTGAGGATTAGCAACCAATTTCTACAGTTTACTGTGTTACCAGCATTTTTTGGATATTGTGTTTTCACATCTTGTCATGTCTGCAAAATACCCATCTGTGTCTTGTGCTTCTTGTGAGAAGAGGAAGGCAATTAGTCTAAAGATGAAACTCAAGATAATTGCCCAACTGTAGGCTAATTTAAGTGTGCTGAACATGAGTAAGGTAGGCTAGGCTAAGCTATAATGTTTGGTAGATTAGGCATACTAAATGCATTTTTGACCTAAGATATTTTCAACTTTTGTTGTTTATCAGGATACAAACACATCATAAGTCAAGGAGCATCTGTATATGCAATACACTCCAGAATCTTCCCACAGAGGGAGGGAGAGGCTGGGGCACTTCCCTAACAACTCTGGTCCTCCATTGTTTGAGGGTTGCCCTGAGTGGCATTAACTATCCACAACTTAGAGATGCATCAGTATATACCTAAGCAAGCTCTCACAGGCAGAGCAGCAGGGAGCCTCAGACACTTGAGGTGGGAACCATGCTTAGAAACTGCTGCAGGTGGACTGAGGGGTGGTTGAAGGGATATAGAGCAGGGCAAAAACTGTCTGATCAACCACCTTACCTGTGTCTTATGCTTTTATATTCACAAAATTATTTTTCATACAGTTATAACTGAGTCCTTACAAATATTCTGTGCTATTGGAATTATCTCTAACATTCCTCATTTTACATCGGAAGAAGTTGCATTTTGAGAGGTGAAGTCTCCTTCTCCAGGCAGTAAACATCTGAGACAAGTCTCAGAAACGATCCTCTGACTTCAAATCCCTCACTCTTTGACCAATATTACACAATCTTAGGAAAGATAAATTGGCTGACTTCTAAATAAACAATGATACTAATCAATACATTATGTGCCAACTCCATAATTTACATAGGTAGTTTATGCCTGTAGCAGCAAAGGTAGAGAACAGTAGCCCACACTTGAGATTGAGACTAATAATAAGGCCCATCAGAAGAGTCAACTACAAGAGGCACTGCTCCAATTGAAAAGAATTATGCTATATCCACCAGAGTGGTTTGTCCAATGAAGCATGTTGAAATCACTCAATTTTTCTAAAAGAAAATAAATGACTTTTGGGGGCAAAATCTTTTGAGAAGAAATACAATGTAATTAGACAACCTGTTCAATAAGATCAAAGAAATGTTAGCATATAACAATTTTCCCTGAAAACAAATGTGCATTAACAGTTTCTCTTCAATTGGCTAGAAACTCCCACAACCTGTGTTAGGGTTTGCACTGTGTTTAGTTATATCTATCTTTTATCTTTAGGAGGATGAATTTATTTTTAAAAAAGATTTTATTTATTTATCTTTAGAGAGAGTGAAAGGGAAGGAGAAAAAGAGAAACATCAATGTGTGGTTGCCTCTCATGCACCCTCTACTGGGACCTGGCCTTCAACCCAGGCATGTGCCCTGACTAGGAATTAAGCCAGCGACCCTATGGTTTGCAGCCCACACTCAATCCACTGGGCTACACCAGCCAGGGTGAAGGATGAATTTATTTTTGACTTGGGTCAGGCATTAGTCTATTTTGGTCTGTAGATGATAACTTGTGATATTTACCTAAGATACATACAATAATTCATTTTGGGAAGCTTGTAAGAATCTAAATGTCACATAGGTAAGATTCATACAAAGTTTTGACACTATTTTTCATAGGCAATACATTATCTTAAAGGAAGATTTCAGCATTGAAAAAATATTTTGTTTCTTCACAGTATAAAGTGGCTATTAGGTCAGTTTTCTCTAAGGTCCTTTCAAGATTAAGAATTTACACTCTTGGTATGAAATAAAAAGCATGTCAATACTAGGATACTCTAAGAAAATCCTATCAGTTTCACCAGCCCTATCTTTGACATTTCTGTTACACTTGGATATTCTAATCTTTCATGCAGAATTCTTCACAAAATTGTGTTTTTCTTCATGAGGTGGTGCAGTAAACTAGAATACACTGGAATCCTAAGTATTCTGGGGTTGACTAATACTTTTTATATTAGCTCCTTCCCTTGCTTCTTCCTCCTGTTATTAGCACATTTATCAGGTAAAAAAATGAAGTAAGCATAAAGAAAGAAAATGTCATTTCACTTCATATTAGATTTCTTCCTTCTTATGAGAAGACTGATGTCTTATACATAGAGTGATTTAGAATTTTGATCTTGCTCTTCCAGAAAGAGGACAAATAAATGCTCAGGGAGACTTGACAGTCACCATTTTTTTTTCTGTCAGGAAAAGTTAGTAATTTAAAAATGGGCAATCTCAGTAGAACCTTGATTTTGTTAATTCTTTGGTTTATGCTCATATGTGTATATGTGTTTATTTGAAAACCAACTAATATAATCCTATGTTTAGAAAAATGTTGATAAAACTACATTAAAATTCTCACATCATTGATAAAAAATTCACATCTTGTATAAATAGAGAAGAGGGAAGGAGGTACCAGATAAAGAGGGTAGACAAAGCATTTTATCATTTATCAAAGTAGATGATATTACACCTATATTTAAATATAAAAAGTTATGCTTCTCACTTTTTCATTTCTATACATCTCAGTGTTATTTATTTGCTCACCCATGGTATATCTGCTGGGATATTTTCAGAAAAATTTATATTTCATTTTGGTATAAATCATAATGTATATCTCAATAATTTTTGCAAACTGAACACATCTGTTTCACCAACACCTAGATAAAGAAATAGGATATTACCAGAACTTCAGAAGTCTATGAAACACTTCTATTCACAACCCTCCCATAAGGGTACACACTATTCTAATTTCTAACCCCGTAGCTTAATTTTGTCTGTTTTTAAGCTTCATATAAATGAAATAATAGAGTATACACCATATTTTTGGACTATAAGACACCCCCCAATTTGGGAAGAATAATGGTTGTTAATACTCTGGTTGAGTTCTGTTTACATTTACATTGGTGAAATATTATGTTATTTATGTTATTAAATATTTTACCACATTTTTTGCTTCAATTTTTTTCCTTATTTTCCTCCTCTAAAACCTTGTTTCATCTTATGGTCTGACAAATACAGTACTCTTTTTGTGTCTTGCTTCTTTCACTCAATAATTTGTGAAAGTCATTCATATTTTTGCATGTAGTTGTAAATTATTCATTCTTATTGGTACATGATGTTCTATTCTTGGAACATGGTTTATTTTTTTTTCTATTTTACTGTTCAAGGACACATGGGTAGTTTATTGTTTGGGGATATTACAAATAGCATTATAACATCTTCACATCTGTCTTTTATTAAATGTATGTATGCATTTCTTTTCTGTGTGTATCCATGAGCGGAATTGTTCCAACATTGAGTATGGAAATATTGCTTTTTAGTAGATATTGCCAGTTTTCCAAAGCAATTATATTGACACTAATGCCAGCAGTTTTTGCTTTCTTTTGTTATTGATCAGTAATCAAAAGTATAAACAAATTTCCCAAATTATTGTTTTGAGTTAGGTGTTGGGGAATGGGAGAGAATAAAGGAAAAAATAAAGAGAGTAGGACTCTGTTGTTTTCATTACAAAGTTTTAGCCTTAAGAACTGGAAGAATGAGGTGTCTGAAATCTATTTATATGAGAGAATTTAAAACCTCATGGAAGAGAATTTTGGCCAAAAAGAAAAGTGAGATCTCTTAAAAACTTTGTCAATAGATGGCTTTGATAGTTATACAGAAAGGTTAAGATTCTAAAAAGAGACTAAGGTATTCTCTTTCCCTTGGCATGGAGCATCTTCAGTCTTTGGAACACTTCAGAGTCTCAGGAACTTCTTTGCATTTATGATACCAGGTGTCACTGACTCATCAGGTTATGGCAAGACATGTCAGGCCTGGTCAGAGATAACTACAAAGAATCCTCCTAAAATCCAGCAGAAAAGGAGTCAGAACCCAAGGGGAAGAAAACATCACAAAACCTACTGTAGGATAAATTACTTTCTAAATTAATTTCTATGTTGGCTTGCTAGGTACATTTAAAAGAGGGAAATTCAGTCTCCCACATCAGATTTTGTCTTTTTTCCTCATTAGTTCATTCATTCATTCATTCATTCAGCAAAATGGCCTTTTAATGCCACTTTGGCTATCAATGCATCAAGCAGGGTGCAACTCACTGGGGATAAAATAGTAATCTGAAAGATTTGATCCCTGTATACACAGAGTTTATTGCTTCTTAAGAGTCTGTATAGTAATATTGACTAAAAACTATATTTGGCTAGATAATATCCTGGCATTCAGAATGGTCTGATTACACTGAGCACTCAAACTGAAAATAAAGTTTTAGATTGGATGTTTGATTTGTAAATATGAAATAAGAACCACAAAATGAATGGGCTAAAAAAATAGTAATGACTGTGTTAGTTCTCTTTGTAATAAAGATATTTATTTGTAAGAGCATGACCCATTCAGTAACCTGAGATTAGCACATCATTTCATTTCTCCTGATTATATCCTTGTCTGTAAAGTGGCATCATTACCTTCTATAATTTACATGGTTACTTTGGGCATCAGAAGAAGTAATTTAACTCAAAGCACTTAAATAACCGTACAGTCTGATAAAATGTAAGATACTGTTGCCATCATTGTCATCATTGTAAAACAACCAATATTTCTCAATGTAAAATGATAAATGTAACAACCTCTACATTTGCAACCTCTTCACCAATGTGGAAAACAGAGGTTTATTTTTTCAGTTGTTTTGTTTTTTATGCATTTTATACCTCATGAGAATAGCACAAGGTGGATAGACATCAGAAAGTTTGAGCTTTCAGGATCTCCTGCCTCCACTTCATCTTACAGATGTGTAAATTTAAGTTATGATAGGTTTAGTCATCCAGTAAGGGTCATACAGCAAAAGAAAGGGGATGGCTGATGCTCATTAGATATGTCAAACATACATTGTAGTAAAGCTAGTAGCTTAAATATAGTAGCAAAAGTATGTTAAACACAGACAACAAGTAAGCAAATAGCTTGGGAGACAGACAAAATTCAGAAGATGTGTTAAATTTAGTAACCTGTAACACATGTTAAAGATAGAATAAATGTAATATATGATGAAAAAAATCAAAAGTCTACTCAGAGATGGAAATGGATGGAAAGACCAAGACATAATCATTTCAAATAGCTGACAGCTATGTCATTTCCTTTAATCAACCATCCATAGGTGAGTATAATTCAATTTTGGCCCTGACAGAAAATACAGATAATCCAGAAAATGCACATAAAACTCATGACTATTCAGTACACTGACCTGAGAGCAACATATGTGGCCTGGTACAATTTACCATGTGTTTCTCTGATAAGATAAGTGTGTGGTGTGGAGACCTTTCTGTCTGTGGTCCTCCTTGCTTGAACTTCATCTCTGGTCTCACAACTACATTATCAGCAGGGAAGACAGTTTCAGGCAAGAGGAGAGGAGAGGAGGGAAAGGGAGGGGAGGAAAAAGATTCAAGTTGTGTGGTCTAAACTGTGTGATTTGCACAACTGTTGTTTTTACTTTCTTTTAAACTTGAAATATTTGTCTTTATTTTATTTTTTATATTTTGAAAGTGAAAAGAAATAGTATTGAATCAATTTCTTCATTTTGTTTTTTTTTAAATATTTGTTCTATGTATTTACAAGCCTTAAAGTTGCTCCAAAGATTTCGATAGTATTAAGAATACTCTGTCAGTTTGTTCTAATTAAGAACAAAGGTGTAAACCAGAGGTGAAGAACAAAGGGTAACCAGAGGTGAGGTAGGAGGGGATAATAGGGGGAAAAGGGGGAATGGTTTTCAGAAACATGTATAAAACACACTTGGACAAAACCAAAGAGGGGTAGGATCAAGGGTGGGTTGTGGGGGTGGCTTGGGTGGGGGGAATGGTGGGTGGAAAATGGAGACAACTGTACTTAAACAATAAAAAATGTGAAAAAATACTCTTGGTTTGCATATTATAATTTGGTCTACAAACCTTTCTGTTTAGTAGCTTCTGGGAAAGTTTACATGGAGTCTACTGTTGCATGAAGTTAATAGCCCACACAATAGTCAAATGACCTTCTTTCTGATGCTCATGGACCAAATGATACCAATATGCAAAGTGACCAACTGAGTCAAACTGCCATCAGGAAAACAAAACCTCTAACCTGGAAGCTATGGCGATAACAGGATACTAAAGTCTTGAACTCCAAATTTTAGAAGGCTTCTTGCATAGAACTAAATAAGATTTCCTTGAATTCAACCAGGTTTTCTCTCGAAAATGCTCATTTATTTTTAGAATATAAAACCACCAATGACATGCTCAAATATTTCAGTGAACAGAAAAATAACATATTTATGTTTACAGCACATTAACTTTTGCAAAGGATCTTAGGATATGTGTCATATTTTATCTTCTGTTTTGATAATGGAAATGTAAACCAACATAATATGTTCCCTTTTGAATAAGAGCATAATGTAAGTTGAGGAAGAAAGGAAAGAATACAATCTCAGAGTTATTTCTAACATTCTTTTGAGTTTACTCAGCAACATGGAAGTCATGGTATTCATTGCTAGGGAAAATGAAAATGAAATTAATAGTTTCTGGGTTTATGTGATCCATTTTTTTTCTTTTTATCTGATCTTGATTTTCTCATTAATATATTAAATGAGAAAATTTAATATGAATTTTAAATTTGGGCTTGTAAGAATTTGGATATTTTAAAAATTATTTATTATGACAACTTTAAAACTTAGAGAAAATAGTATAATGAACCCATTCATCCAAAACTTCAAGTTAACAATTTTTAGTATATTACCATATTTCTTTATCTGTTTTTGACTGAAGCATTTGAAAATAAATTACAGATTTCATGATAGTTCATGTCAAATGCTTCAGTTCACATTTCTGAAGATGACATGCTCCTATATAACCACAATATCATCACAATTAACAAAATTAATTATTATTTTCTAATATCATCTAATGCCTAGTCTATAGTCACATTTTTTCCAGTTGTCCCCAAAATCTCTTCTATAGCTGGTTTGTTTAAACAAGGATTATATATTCTATTTATGTGTGAGATCTCTCAAGTCTTTTAAACTACAACAGCTGTCCCAATCTCTTTTTCCATAACACTGACTTGTTAAAAAAATAGCAGGCCAGTTATTTTACCTTCTGGCAGTATTTGTTTTCTCATGGTGAGTTGATTAATTTGTTCTCCTATTTTCTGTATTTCATGAAAACTATAAATAAGATCTATAGGCCTGATTATTTTCAAGTTAAATATTTTCTTGTAAGAATTCACCATATGTCCTGGCTGGTGTGGCTCAGTGGATCTAGTGCTGGCTTGCAAACCAAAAGGTCACCAGTTCAATTCTCAGTCAGGGCACATGCCTGGTACATATGAGAGGCAACTGATAGATATATCTCTCTGTCTCTTCCATATTGATGTTTTCCTCCTTCTCTTTCTCCCTCCTTCCCTTTCTCTATAAAAATAAATAAATGCAATCTTTCTTAAGAAGAAGAATTCACTATATGTATGCTATAGACATTTTATTGTATTATATCAGGAGGCACATAGGTCTGGTTCTAACTTTCATGTTTTCTGTTTCTCAAAGTTAATTGTTGATTGTTGAAATAGGTATAATTTTTATTCATTCACATCAGGTGGCTATGTTGTCACTTTTTTATTTGACAATCTAAGGGAAAAGAGATCAGTGCTCCCAACTAAATAGTCATGTATTGAATGTTTTAAAAATTCCTGTGGCGTGCCAGTTGAAAATTGCTGGGTTAGAAGTTTGTAATATGTGATCTTTCATTAAGCTCATTCCTGGATTTATTTACCAAAATCATCTTTGTTCTTTCTTGTTCTCCTCTCCTTTCACTCATGTCAATCTTATATAATCTTTTCTTTTTTTATAAACTGTGGGAGACGTTTCTGCATGGCATGGGCCCAGCTCCCACTCAGAGATGCACAGGACCCACACCCACAGATAGGTTCTCCTGTGGGAAATCAGGTTTGCAATGTGCCTAAGTCACTTTGAGTCTTGCTTTTGCTGAAACTCCCTCACCCGGATTTGAGACAGCAAGTGCTTATTGTAACTTCCTAAAATCCATTCTAAACCTTGCAAGGACCAGTGTAACCAACCACTTTTCTCTTTTCATTTGCTAATATCCTTCTTCTGTGATGTGATTAGCAGCATTGGCTCCTTTGTTGTCTGTAAAGGGTAACCACCTATAGTGAGCTTGTGCATAATGAGTGAGGATCATCATGTAATGGGACCAGAAATAAAATAAAGGCCTGTCATAGCGGAGGCCACAGTTTTTGCTCCCCTTGAGAGAAAAGCCATGCTGTCCTTTTTCTTCCACCGGACTCGGTAGTCTGTGTGTATGTTTCATTTCATCCATAATGATGCGGACACTGAGGGTGGTGTCTGCATCAATAAAAGTTTTAAAATAAATATACATTAATGAATTAATATCACATATAATAAGCTTAGCACATAACTGTATGCATCAAAGATGTTCCATGAATGCCTGTTGAGTCTTTCAAAGTCACAAACATTGTTCTGAATGCAGTAAGCAGTGATTACCTAATAGAAGACTCCTTGAGGCTTTGAAGCCTTAAGTAAAAGGTTCTGCCTAAGATTTTGTGGTCATTATCTAAATCTCTATATACTTGCATCTATCATCTATCAATCATGTAGGTGTAATTTTCAAAATTCTATATTCTATGTATTTATTTTGATACATGTATACATTTTAAATATCATATACAAATATAATATTTTATATTTTTTCCTTTGTCATTTTCTGAAACTTATTCAAACTCTTTATGTGCATCTTCAACATCACTTCTCAAGATTATTGTTTCAATCTCTACTGTCTTCTTTAAATTATGAAACTTTTCAAACCAACTCAAAGTGAAATTTATAATCATTTATGGACTCATTACTTGGCTTCAACAATTATTGATATATGGACAATTTTATTTTATCTCTATCTCTACCTGTTCCCCTTCCTTAAAATAACAGCCTTATAAAATCTAATTTAAATTGGATGAACTTATAATGCAGTTTACCTTTAAAATATTAGATCAAGTCACATCAAACTTGTGATTTTCTACCACTTTTAATTTATAGAAAAGGTAATTTCATATAGTTCCTATGGTTTCTTGTTCTATCTACTAAGGCCAGAAACAATGTCCAATATAATAACAATAAGTGTTCCTGCTACCTGAATTGTGGTCTCTGAATATCATTTCTCATTAAAAGGAACAAGGGTTCGAAGGTTCTTTGGAAAAATGGCTAATTTTATCTCTGGGACAGGAAATGTACAAGATAAGATTGAAATGTCTTGCTACACCATAAAGCAAGGATATTGACAAAAAGCTATTAGGATTAGATTAAAAGGACTCAGGAGCCAATCTGATGTTTTTGATGATTCTTGCATGCAAATTAAGTCAAGCATTTTCTCTTCACAATTTGAGAACTAGAGCAGGTTGGGGGAATTTGACTTGAACCAGTTAATCAATAGCCTTTGTGATTTTCTCTTTCTCATTCTTCAGGAGAGACATTTCTCTAGAGGACTGGTGAGTGATACTTCATTGATAAACTTTCTTTTACAACAATAATCACTTAACTGCAGAGAAGGTCAATGGGTTAGAAGAAGGTTGTAACTTATATCTCTGGTTAACACAATAACACATCTATAGACTCTGGATATGTTTAACTTTGGAGTTATCTATATAGAAATAAAGGTCCTTTAATTTGGGAAAAAGTGAAACAAATCTGTATGGGGATCATTATCACAAATGACTGTCAAATGCCTTAGGAGAAAGGGAAGCTATTTGTGATTCTAGTAGTTACTGTAAGGAGAATTTGACAGATCCTCCTAAGATACTATCAAGTGTTTCAAAAGGAACTGAATAATTGTTTGCCTTTGGTAAGTCTGACTTCAAATGAAAATATAGATAAACATATTAGAAATATCTATGGATTCTCCAAGCACATTGGATTCCTAACCTGAGAACCAAGTGAAACAAAAAATGTTCAAAATTAATCCTGAATTTCTCCTCAACTACTTCTGTCAGAATAGGGATGTAGAGAAATGGGTAAGGTTATCTCCATTCTTGCCAGCTGGTATTTTCTACATTGGACATGGGAAGAGTTCTCTGAACATGAGAATAAATAAGCAATGAAGGTTTTTGCAATACAGAATGCTTTCTACTAGGGAAGGCAGAAAATGCCCTGCTGAAAAGTATAAATAGAACTAGACTAAACTGAAAATAAATCTCTTCTATTGATAGAACTACAAACTGGCAATGTTTTTCCCAAAATAAGTATTTAATTATTTTATATTTTTCCTATATTTCACTCCCCATATAATCAACTCTCTGTTAACTTTACCTTCTAAGTATGCTAACCAAGTCATTGTATCCATTGCTGATCCTTCTGTCCAGAAAGTCCTTCTCATCTACGTGGCCTATCCCTACAGCCTCCCAATTTCAGCTTCTTCTATTCATTCCATTCTAACCCATTTCCACACTCTTAGCCTTTTATGCTTGAAAAACAAATTTGATCATGTTTTTTCTTTGCTACAATGATAAATTAGTATTCAAATATCCAAATTTGACATTAAAAGTTCTCCCCGCAATTTTAATTTCTAACTTTCCAAACTTTATCCTCTGCCATACCCCTTCCCCCAGGCTTTCAATTCCAGCAAGGATTCCTCTGGAAATATTTTCCAACTCCAGTGATGAAGAGCATTTCATGTTTCTCTATAACTGTACATCCTCAGGGGAAAATAACAAATTTAAGTACTTGAGCAGAGCTAAATCCAAAAGAATACCCAAAACCTAGTTTTTTCTGGATCTTTTCAGGAGACAAGGATTTATAAAGAACTTTAATAAAATAAGGATATCTGGTTATTACAAGCAAATGGCATAGATATTCAAGATCCACTAGAACATTTTTCCCCACACACTCCCTGAAATTCTTTGAGTCAAAATAACTGTTCCAGCTATTTCCTCCCCATTTGCCTCCCCACACTCCACAGCTTTCTGTCAAAGTCTTACTCTTCAAGGCCAGATTTCAATTTCACCTATTCTAAGATCATGAGGAAAATTAGCATTCTTGGTCCTAACAGTCCCTCAGTACTTCATTTTGACTAATGTGCCACTCTGCTTTGTTCTAGTTTTCTGTCTTTTATAATTCACATTCTTATCATGTGGCGAATGTTTAGAAAACATATCTTGTATTCCCCACAGTACCTGTCACAATGTTTTATAGATTGTAGGTAATAATAAATGTGTTAAATTGAATTGATTTCATTGAATGGAAAAGATGAGAAAATCAAGACATATTTGTCTTACGCCATCAGTTTTTCTCAGCCAACTTTTCATGTTGACCCTATGGTGAGTGATTCTTCATGGAAAATATTTTTCTGTCTTTGGGTGGATATCTCAAGTCATCTCCTTCATTTTAATAACTGTAAAATGTGAGGCATAAATTAATCTCTTGGAGTTAGCCACCCTGAATTTTTCCTGTTCTTAAAATTGCTATGTATAATCAAAAGCAGTTGAGAAGTATAAATTGGTTGCTATCAATGAATTTATGATATTTGGAGCCACAGTGCATGGTAATTAATAACATAAGTTTGGGGACTAGAGAGATGGTTGAGTTCTGATTCTGCCCCTTAGTATATGAGTAACATTGATCAAATTGTTCAACCTCTGTGTAAAGTTAGTTTCCTCAGGAAGAGATGGAGTTTAAGATAGAGGATGTTTATTTAGTTGGAGCTTGGTATCACCATCTGCAGAAGGGATGAAACAGAAGCAGAAATGGGCAAAAGAAGAAGTGTAGTTGTGGTGCAAACCCAACTACAGCTTTCACCAATCCCTTGAGGGTCTCTGGAGCTAGAAGGCTCCTACAGACTTGAATTAAGTAGATCAAAACATTAAGCTTTTATGTTTCCTCATAGTCATTGGAAGTGAGTAAATATTTAACAACAGATGACCTATGTGTAGTGTTTGCTGATTTCTATAATGTAAATACCCCCATCCATGCTTATGTTAAGCTATAACCTGATGTCACTGTTCATTGTATTAGGAGGAGATGTATACAATGAGCTCTAGCAGTTTATGCAGACTCCATCATACATTGAAAGGTCATGACCTTGGTTAAGGGATTTATTCATGAAAAACAGAAATTATAAGTGAGGGACCACTTGCTACTTTCTGTCTGAACTTCAGACTCTGTATATCCCCTCCCCTATATGGAAGCTCAAGTTTAATTCCTACATGGGCCTAATATTTCCTACAATGGCCTGACAAAGCATTTCTTTCAAGGCCACCTAAATCACACACTAGCAGTTTTGCACTCCATAGATGGGACTTAAAAGAACCTAGCTTTTAAAATAGTTTTGAATGTTCATCCTGTAGGGAGACATAGAACTAAAAACACACTTCACTATTTTTTTCTCTGCCTATGGCAGAAAGAACAAGGCAACCATTGAAATGTCCTTAGACACCAAAATTGAATGAAGAAGCAGAAAGTCTGAACAGATCAGTAACAGCTGATGAAATTAAAGCAGTAATTTAAAAAAAAACACACAAAATACCTGGACCAGATGGTTTCACAGGAGAATTCAACAAAGCATTTAAGAATGAGCTAACCACATCCTTCACAGACTGTACGAAAAAATCCAAGAAGATGGAAGACTCCCAAACTCTTTTTATGAAGCCAGCATCATCCTAATCCCAAAATAAGATAAAGATATAACAAAGAAAGAAAACTTCAGGCCAATATCACTGATGAACAGAGACACTAAAATCCTCAACAAAATATTGGCAAACTGCATCCAACAATACATTAAAAAGATCATAAACCATGACTAGGTAGGATTCATCCCAGGGGTGCAAGGATGGTATAATATTTGCAAATCAATAGATGTAATACATTACATAAACAAAGGGAAAGACAAAAATCACATGATCATATCAAATGATTAGGAAAAAGCATTTGATAAGGTACAACACCCATTTATGAGAAAACATTCAGCAAAGTGGGAATAGAGGGAAGATTCCTCAATATAATAAAGGCCGTATATAAGAGAACTACAGCCACTACCATATTCAATGGGCCAAGACTTAGAGCTTTCCCACTAAGGTCATGAATAAGACAAGGATGTCTGTTCTCACCACTCATATTCAATATAGTATAGGAAGTCCTAGCCAGAGCAACCAGACAAAAAAAGTAATAAAAGGCATCCAAATTGGAAAGGAGGAAACAAAATTGTCACTCTTCAGAGATGACAGGATAGTGTACATAGAAAATCCTATAGACTCTAACAAAAACCTACTTGACCAAATAAGTGAATTTGGCGGGATACAAAACAGCAGGATACCAAGTCAATATTTGGAAATCAAACACATTTTTGTACACCAAGAATGAAATATCAGAAACAGAAATTGGTGAAAAAATCCCATTTGATATAGCAATATAAAAATGAAATACCTAAGAATGAACTTAACCAAGGAGGTAAAAGACCTGTACTGAGAAAACTACACAACACTGAAGAAAGAAATTAAGAGAGACACAAACAAATGAATACATATACTGTGCTCAAGGACAAGAAGAATTAACATCATCAAAATGTCCATACTACCCACAGTGATTTGTAGATTCAACGCAACTTATTAAAGTATCATTGGCATATTTCACAGATTTAGAACAAACACTTCTAAATTTATATGGAAACATAAATGACCCTGAATAGCTGCAGCACTTTTAAGAAAGAAGAGCAAAGTAGGAGGGATCACAACACCTGATACCAAACTATATTACAAGGCCACTGTAATCAAAACAGCCTGGTACTGGCCTAAAAACAAGCATATGGGCCAATGGAACAGAATAGAGAGCCCAGAAATAAACCCAAGTCTCTATGGTCAATTAATATTTGACAAAGAGGGTAGAAGCATAAAATGGAAAAAAATAGCCTCTTCAACAGATGGTGTTGGGAGAGCTGGACAGCTACATGCAAAAAAAAATGAAACTTGAATGCTAACTTACACCATACACAAAAAGAAATTCAAGGTGGATAAAAGACTTAAAAATAAGTCATAACACCATAAAAGTCCTTCAGGAGAACATAGGCAGGAAAATCTTAGAAATTCCATGCAGCAATATTTTCACTGATATGTCCCCTTAAAGCAAGGGACGTAAAGGAAAGAATAAACAAATGGGATGTCATCAAAAAGCTTCTGCACGGCTAAAGAAAACAGTATTAAAATGAAAAGAGAACCAACAGTATGGGAAAACATATTTGCCAATGATACCTCAGGCAAGGGTTTAATCTCCAAAATATATAAAGAACTTACATGACTCCACTCAAAGAAGACAAGCAACCCCATTAAAAAAATGGGCAAAGGACCTGAACAGATACTTCTCCAAGGAGGACATACAGAGGGTCCAGAGATATACAAAAAGATGCTCAGTATCGCTAGCCATCAGAGAGATGCAAATTAACACTATAATGATATACCACTTCACACCAGTCAGAATGGCCATCATAAACAAAGCAACAAACAAGTGTTGGAGAGGTTGTGTGGAAAAGGGAACCCTAGTGTTACTGTTGGTGGGATTGCAGAGTGGTGCACCAACTATGGCAAACAGTATGGAATTTACTCAGAAAATTAAAAATGGAACTGCCTTTTGACACAGCAATTCTATTGCTGGGATTATACCCTAAGAATCCTGAAACACCAATCCAAAATAACCTATGCACCTCAATCTTTGTAGCAGCACAATTTACAATAGCCCAGTGCTGGAAGCAACCTAAGTGCCCATCAGTAAATGAATAGATCAAAAAGCAGTGGTAGTTTTTTTTGTTTGTTTGTTTGTCTGTTTTTTTTTTTTTTTTTTGAGAGAAGATGGCGGCATGGTAAGAGGATGCACATCCTTCTTCCCCCTTCATACAGGTGAAAAACCAAGCCAATTTTCAATGGAGCACAGCAAACAGACACCAGAAACACAGCATATTTAAAAAGAGGTGATCAACAATTGCAGTGGACATTGAAAAACCAGACAGTAAGGAGAATACTCCAGCAGAGACCAGGGCGGGGGCTGAGATCCCAGGCCAGTGCTGGCCGTAAGACTCTAGGGAGGGAGCTGGGTCAACCACTCCCTGATCAACCAAACAAGGTCTCGGTAGCACCGGGATAAACCTGGTTGCTTGAAATCTCACAGAGAGGAGTTAAGATCTCATAGCCCTGGGAGGATGAGCTTTGGAGCTTGCACTTCTGTCTATGCCCACGTGCCATTGTAAAGAGCTGCACAGGGATCTGTTCGCATCAGTGCCACTGAGAGACCCGTGGTGGAGTCGCTGGGAGCCTCTATGGTCTCTGGGGCCCTGTGCATGTGCTTGCGCCAGCAGGGAGCAGCGATACAGTCTTTTGGTGCCATTGCGCCATCAGAGACCTGAGTGGGCTGCTGGGAGATCTTAGACACCAGTGTGAAACCTGTGTGGGGGTCGATTTCTGCTCACAGGACAGTTGGCACCTGTGCATGAAAGGCTGAAAGATCATCAGCGCTTGCACGCGCATGACCACAGTAGGCGCCTGCCATGCAAAAGACACACTGACACCCTGTGCGCAGAGACCTGGGCTAGCTCTGAGGACAGTAAGCCAAAGAAAACTGAGTGCTGAGCAAGGACAAAAACAATACGGTCACCCCTCAGCCACGGCAGTCATCAAGGCCAGAAAAACCAGCTTGGCAAGATTGATAACAGCAAGAGTTGGCGGTTTTGGTGTTTTTCGTTTTTTTTTTTTTTTTTTTTATTTTGTTGTGGGTTTTCTTTCTTTTTCTCTTATTTATTATTAATTTTTCATTATTTTGATCTTTTTTACCCCTCAACTTCTTTTTGCTTCTCATTACTTCTTTCTTGTTTTATTCCTTCTTCCTT